>AWOL01S0099011.1:0-28795 GCA_000715115.1 Nicotiana otophora
GCATAATCGTGCGTTATATCGCTGGTAGTCCGAACATTCACGAGATTATCTTTCCACTAATGCTCGGTATTTTATATGGTATTCCTTATTCATTTGATATTGGCACTTGACATTTTGTGAGCCGTTAAGGTAGAATACAAGATTAAGAAATTTATACTTTAAAATAAATATTTGGAAGATTATGTAACTTACAGATTCACCCCTTTATTGTTGTGTGCTTCATATCTGCTTATGAATTATTATATTGCTTTATTGAATCTCTAGTAAGTGTCGATGTCAATCCCTCATCACTACTTCTTTTGGGGTTAGGCTAGATACTTACTGGGTATGCGTTGATTTATGTACTCATGCTGCACTTCTGCACTAAATGTGAAGGATCTGACAGGTTCATTTGGCGATCATCTTGGCGCGTAGGTGCACCTGTTGAGGGGACTTTGTGTGAGCTGCATTCCAGGTTACACATCGCAGTCCACCAAGTCTCCATCGTACTATTTATTTTATCATGTCTTAATTACATTCTGGACATATGTCGTATTACTATTGTACGCCTTAGAAGAATGCTCATGCACTTGTAACACCGGGTTTTGGGGTTATACTAGTTGATGCTTACGGTTTCGAATATTATTATCGCCTTTAATTTCTTTTATAAACTACAAATGTTGTATGCTCTCGTGGATTTAGAAGTGTAAATCTCTTTCCGTATTAAAATCTATGATTTCGAAAGATGTAAAATGGGTAATTAAATTGATAAATCACTGTTGGCTTGCCTGACAGCGGTGTTAGGCGCTACACGAACTATAGTGGATTTTGGGTCGTGACAGCTTGGTGTCAGAGTGTTAGGTTCACTTAGGTCTCACGAGTCATGAGAAAGTCTAGTAGAGTCTTGCGGATCGGTACAGAGACGTCTTTATCTATCTTTGATAGGCTACAAGGCTGTTAGGAGCACTTCCCTTCTTGATTCCTCATCGTGCGATTTGATTACTTTGAGGCTTATATCGTTATTTCCTTCCTACCTCAATCTTATGCGACGTGAAGTGCTTGGTATCAATTGGGCATTGAGGAGCTGTAATGGTACTTCAGATGTGGTGCATGATATTTTTCCCTGTGTACTTCAGAGCGAGTTATTATCATCGTCTTGTGGAAGTGGGTTATGTCGTTCCATGCCATGTATCAGCATTGCCTATGGTTTTGAGGCTACGCACAGATTGCTATGATGTTCATGCATTGTTATCGCACAATGTTGGTGTAATGGTAGGGTGCTTGTTTATGTGTCAAGGTAGTGAATGACTTGAAAAGAGGATTTCTCAGTGCATGTTTTAGAGGTTCAGCATTTAATTCCAGCAGAGGAAAGGCAATCGGACTATAGATGTCCAGGTTTGGTTGATGAAGTAATGAGACTTGATATTTTTGGGCGTGGTTGAATTCTCAATTGTGATGTGATGCCGGAGGAGTGGTTGTCAGAGATAGCGATGTGTAGCGATTTTGGGATCGAATCGGTATTTCTAATGTTGATGGCTCGAGAAAGATGATCTTCCAGGAGGTTTAGAGTTGGAAGCAATTTATTAGTTCAGGTGATATAGAGATGGATTTTGATTTGATGCAACACTTGGGTAGCGAAGGATGAGGAAGGACATGGCGAAAGGTGTCTCGCGGTGGTCAAATTATTAGCAGGTCAATTATGAAAAGCAGAGGTCGGGAAGTCGCTTAAAAGGGATGGTTTAGCCGAAGAGAGAGTAGCGGATTGGCATATGAACTCTGTGGTAGAATAACCACATGCCTTAAGAAATGTTTAGAGCGATTTAGGGAATCGTGGTGGGAAGTGAATAGGTCCACAGATGTTTATTCAAGATGGGTGCTACTGTACTGAGGAAGCTTGAATTGGTCAAGAGGAATTTGCTTGAAATGAAGAGGGGTGTGAAAAACTGATTATCATTTTGGGATGCAACATGACTTTGAGTTTGAAGCGTATTGTCGGACTTTCAGTTGATGTCAATGGGGAATGAACAGACTTGTACATCTAGTGGGCGAGCATTGGGCTCAGGAGGGTTTACAGAATTCGTAGTGGTGGTACCTAGTGCAGCATCGTTGGAAGATGTCGGTATGGAATCTCCACAGGTGGGTTATCTCATGGGAGGAAGTTAGCGGTTGCATGATTTTGATGAACTTTCTACTAAGAATTCTACTTACTATGAAGCAGAAGGTCGAGTATATGATTATGGCTGATAATTCGAAATGTTCATGAAAAGTTTAATATGAAACTATAAGAAATTTTGTCGGGTTGACGGTGCGAGATCATGGTAATTTAGAAGGAGAAATCTTTGTGGGTTCTAGGTTTATATAATTGTAGCTTAAAGCTAAGTGGGGTAGCCCCACCGTCTAAGATTGGATCGTGTGGTTGTATGCTGGTGCGATTTCTGGTTATCGGTGCATTGGTCGGTTATTATGACTAAGAAAATAAAAACATCAGGAGTAATTCGAGCAAAGAACTTGTCAAATGTGTGCTATATTTCGCCTTATCGGTTCATGTTCAGGTTTTGGGAAGACTCAAATTTATGCTTATTGTGGATGTGATGTACAAGGAAAAGAATTCATCTGGTTGCTTCTTTGGGAGTGTTCATGTGATAACAGAGTGTTGGAGTTTAATTATACCCGGGACCAGGTCAGAGTGGGTGACTCCCAATAGCAGTTCTAATGGGTTCAAGGAAGCGAGGTGTCTAAGGATTTGGGGTCCGTTGTGTGGTTAAAGATCGAGTTTTTGTAGTGGGTATTAAGTCAATGTGATCTCGTGATTTGGGTCACTCGGGATGAGTGTTGATCCAGTTTTGTTATGTTTTTGAATGGAACTATTATTATTCCTAAGGCAGGTCTAAAGTAAATCGGAGGAAGTTGGGTTGGATGGTAATGGTTTGAATCAATATGATTGAGGCGATGATTGGTTCCTTCGGCGTGTTAGTGTATGTGATTTGTGGAAGTATGTGTGGGCTTGGCAGCCACCATGACTTGATTGATTTGGGAGGTATTTGATCCAAATGGCCTTGTGGTGTAAATGGATTCTAGAAGAGTCATGGCGGTTTAGATCACGACTTGAGGTTTGTATTTTCTGCAATTTGAGAATTCAGTTGCGTGCCACATTGTCTCTTCTAATATGAGCTAACTGAAAGGTTTCTAGCCAATGAAGTGTTTATTCTACTAGTAGTTCGGGGGTTATGATGAATTCTTGCATCCTCACATAGCGGCATGATACGTGCAGTGAGAGACATGGGAATTTGAAAGTTGAGGATCAAGGTTGCGGTTCGGTGTTGACAAGAATGTCACGAGCTCGGATGAGCTGGGAAGAATTATATCTTCAAAGTAAGTTGACATTATCCTAGTGTTTCTTGGGAATGATGTTCTGTGGAAGGAGCATTGTGTATTGATTTGCGGGTTCTTGAATTGTTTTACAGAATTAGTATTGTTGGTGGTATGGAGGGGCAGACTTTGCTACCTGGTACGAAAGGTCGTGGGAGCGTACCCCACGGGGAGATTTGTGTAAGTGTGACATGTTAGTCACTCGATTTTAAAGATTGAAACCAAGTACAGAGACTTTTGGTACTATCATTAATGTGAGAGCTTATGCCTGTAAGGCGCTATATTCCTTTGGTTGTGAACTGTGGGAGTTTGGTCCGGAGTGGACAGCTGCTCGTGTGTGTCACGAAAGGGGCCATTGTAGATCCTTGGAAGGTTATTGGCCCAATATGGTATGATTAGAATCGGTTTGAGGTCCGTTGGTAGGTCTAATGTGAATGTGTGCTCTACGTCAGGTCGGATGTGTTCATTCGTCATAACATTGCTTACGGAGGAGTCGTCGGGCATTGCATGTTATTCCCGTCGTCATCTATTCCACGTAAATCTCTATTTTGCCATGTGGGTTGTGAGGCGTCTTGATTATTCGCACATGTGTTGATGTCCCGTGTAGCTTGTTGTATTATATAAGCAGGATGGCTCTAGAGATGCAGGTCATTTATTGCACCTTAGTTGTGCTTGGGTTTTGTGGAGTATTGCGTTGTACGTCTCCCCAGAGTTGTATTTATGCACTTAGCGTGCTTATGATTGGTATTCGGGCATTTCTTAAGTATAAGCGTTATGGCTTGATATGTGTATTTTCTTCTTAATTGTTATGTGCGGATCGGGTGGCACACCGCCATGGGTATATTGTTTGGATTGGGTTGCACGCTGCAACAGTGTCATGTTGGATTGGGTTGCACGCCTCAACAGTGAGATGTTGGGCATAGTTCCTTACACTTATTTGGTGTGCCTTATTTTTCATCCCTGAGGTAGGTTCATAGCATCTATTCAGATGTTTTATTCGATACGCGAGCTGGGTAGTCCTTTTCCAGTTTTCGTTTTCCTTATGTATCACATTTGAGATTGTAGCTTAGGTGTCATATGAGATTTTTGGCAGTGTTTGAGATGGATCATTGCCTGAGCAGGTTTTCTGGGTGAGACGAGGTTTAGGGACCTAGGATCAGTGCAATCGGAGTTATATAGGGTATATTAAAAAGCAAATATCGTTATTCAGTTCAACGTGAGGTAATGGACCTTGTCAGGAGGAGAGACTCCATTATTTGTTGATTCGGTAGGTGGTTATAAGTTTCTACACATCTCTGCCATCTTGGCAGTATTTCGAGAGTTGGAACAGGACTTATATGCGTCATGAGGTGTATTGCGGGCATCATATTCGTGAAATTCCAGTTATTGTGGTCGGAGGATTTTATTATGGGCAACCGACTTATGTGGTGCATGGTGTGATTTCAGCATAGGTGCATGATCATGTTTTGGTACAGTGTGTGGTGATTGAAACAATGTTCGAATGTTAGAATCAAGTCTTGTAGAGAAATTCGGAGGTTGGAATTTGGTTGTAAGGCTTTTTGACTAAATAAAAGGGAGGATCTCCAGTTTGGCTCGAGCTAATGTGTTCAACTGGGTTGTGGTGGCACGGGTAGGTGCACGAGGTGTTAAACAGTGATTTGGGAAAACTCCGGAGCAATCCTTAGCACGTTCGAGGATGAACGTATGTTTAAGTGGGGGAGAATGTAACGACCCGACTGGTCGTTTTGAGCTCTAGCGTGTCGTTCAGCAGTTTGAGGCCTAGGGTAGCATCACTTCATGTTTTATGACTTGTACGTGTAGTCGGAATTGAATTTCGGGAAGTTCTGAGTTGATTCGGATGGCAAATTCTAATTTCGACATCTTTAAGTTGGTAGAATTGACTAAGGTTTGACTTTTTAGTAAATGACCTCGGAATCGGGATTTGAAGGTTCCAAAATTTTCGTATGATGATTTTGGACTTGGGCGTATGCTCGGGTTGAGTATCGGGTGGTCCGGGAGCATTTCGGTGCCTATTATGGAAGGTTGGCATTTTGGATGTTTAAGAAATTCTTAAGTTTGATGTGGACTTTGGTGTTATCGATGCCCGTTTGAGGTTCTGAGCCTTGGAATAGATTCATATCTTGTACGTAAAGTTTGGCGTCATTCCAGAATGTTTTGTTATGGTTCGGACGCGTTCGTCGAAGTTTAAAAGTGTAAAGAAAGGTTTCGATCATCGATTCTCAATTTTGATGTTGTTTGGTGTGATTTGAGACCCCGAGTAGGTTCGTGTTATGTTTTAGGATTGGTTGGTGAATTTGGTTGGGGCCCTGGGGGCCTCGGGGTTGAAAAGGATTGAACTTGGAATTTCAGGACTTGCTGATGCTGCTAGAATCTGGTGCCATCGCACCTGCGGAAGGAGTGACCGCAGATGCAGTCACACAGGTGCGAAGATTCAATTGCAGGTGCGATTATCGTGGGGAAAGTCTAGGAGCGCAAGGAAATGTCCGCACCTGCGTAGCCGCAAATGCGAAGAAGAAGCGCAGAAGTGGAGGTTAGCCAAGAAGGCCTGGGCCGCAGAAGCGGACATGGTCGCGTAAGTGCGTGAGCGCAGAAGCGCTTGAAGCCCGCAGAAGCTGAAGCGCAGGTGCGCTACTGGGGGTGTAGAAGCAAGGTTGTTGGTTTGAGCTGGAGCCGCAAAAGAGGCTACTGTTCCACAGGCGCGAGGAAGCGCTGGGCAGAATTGGATTTTTATACGGGATTTGCCCCATTTTATTTCATTCTCTCTTGGTTTGGGCGATTTTTGCAGAGCTTCAAGTGGAGGTTTTCACCATCTATGTCAAGGTAAGTAATTCCCACATACTGTGAGTTACATACATGGTTTATATGTGGATTGGAACATAGAAATTAGTAGAAATTTGAGATTTTGGTAGAAAACCTAGAAATTGGCATTTTTGGAATTTGACCACGAAACCGGACATAAAAATTGAAATAAATTATATATTTGAGTTCGTGGGTGTTATGGGTAAAGTTTATCTTCGAAATGTTTAGAACTCCGGGCATAAGACCCCGAGGGTTGACTTTATTGACTTTTTGAGCGGAGTTGGAAATGGTTATAAATTATTAAATTGTAAGCATTGGAGTATATTTTGATTGATTTAAACATTCTTTGACTAGTTTCGAGACGTTTAGCTTTGAGTGGAGGTGTTAGAGAGGTGTTGAAGCCGCTTATTGAACTTCAGAGTGATGTAAGTCTCCTGTCTAACCTTGTGAGGGGGAACTACCCTTAAGTGATATTTATTGTTATGTGCAACTAGTTGTGGGTGCTACGTACGCACGAGGTAACGAGAGTCCGTACGTAGCTAAAGCATGTTTTTGTCTGGGTAGACTTAGGACTTTATCATGTAATATTTGAATTGTTTGGACACATTTTGCTGGATTAATTAATTGAAATTTTAACTGAAATTGATTTAGAAACATATGAATATATTTGGCCGAGTTTTATCACCTTGAGTTGTTGCCAAGATATTTCATAAATGTAAAGGGGTATATTTATTATTGTGCCCATGTATTGTGTTGTAAGTACATGTCTCGTAATTTGATAACTTTCTTCCTTTCTTGTGGAGCGGGACGAACGACCTCGGCATAATCGTGCGTTATATCGCTCGTTGTCCGAATATTCACGAGATTATCTTTCCACTAATGCCCGGCATTTAATATGGTATTCCTTATTCATTTGATATTGGCACTTGACATTTTCTGAGTCGTTAAGGTAGAATTCAAGATTGAGAAATTTATACTTTAAAAGAAGTATTTGAAAGATTATGTAACTTACAGATTCACACCCATTATTGTTGTGTGCTTCATATCTGCTTATGAATTATTATATTGATTTATTGGACCTCTAGTAAGTGTCGATGTCGATCCCTCGTTACTACTTCTCCGGGGTTAGGCTAGATACTTACTAGGTACCTGTTGATTTACGTACTCATGCTGCACTTCTACACTAAATGTGCAGGATCTGACAGGTTCATTTAGCAATCATCTTGGTGCGTAGACGCACCTGTTGAGGGGACTTTATGTGAGCTGCATTCCAATCTCCATTGTACTATTTATTTTATCCTGTCTTAATTATATTCTTGATAGATATCTTATTACTATTGTACTCCTTAGAAGAATGCTCATCCACCTGTGATACCGGGTTTTGGGGTTATACTAGTTGATGCTTACGGTTTCGTATATTATTATCGCCTTTCATTTCTTTTATAAACTACAAATGTTGTACGCTCCCATGGATTTAGAAGTGTAAATCTCTTTCCTTATTAAAATCTATGATTTTAAAAGAAATAAAAATGAGTAATTAAATTCATAAATCACCATTGGCTTGCATGACGGCGGTGTTAGGCGCCATCACGACCTATAGTGAATTTTGGGTCGTGACAAGAAATTAGGAATTTGGGTAAATTAGGGATTTTTGTAATATTGATATTTAGACATCAAATTGAGGTCAGATTTCGAAACTAATCACATAATCGGGGTCGGGGGTGAATGGGTAATTGAGTTTTGGTCCGAATCTCGGGTTTTGACCAAGCGCGCCCGGGATTGACTTTTTGGGAAAACTATGAAGATGTTAGCTTTATGGATTGCAATGGATTTTTCTCGTATTGTTTATTGATATTAAGTTGATTTTGGTAAGATTCGATTGGTTTGGAGGCAAAGTTTTGAGCAAAGGCTTCGGTTGAGCTTTGATTTGATTGCACAGCAGTATAAGTATTAGGTCGAACCTTGATTTGAGGGAACTGGGACCCCTTGAGCTATGTGCTATGTGAATTAGATGTGTAGCGGCGTATATGCGAGGTGAAGAGTGTATATACGCAGTCAAAATAGTTGTTTTCATGCTTTCCTGTATTTCATTAATTATTTCATTCCATGTCTTAACTGTTACATCTCTTTATTTCTTCCTATGCCGTAACTTGTTACTTGTCATCTATTTACCCTTGTATTGAAATGCTCATTTCCTCCATGATTCCATGATTAATTGCTACTTTCCTTACTTGTCTTATTTGTACACTTTAATTGTCTTATATTTGGCTTGTCTTGTTTTTTCGTATTAATGGTAGTATTCCTTGATTTGGTATGAGGTTCCTTTATGTCTTTGCTTTCATATTCTTTATTCGTAGAGGTTCTTGTGAATTGAGTTGTTAAATTGATTACATTTATTGATTTTACTTATGGATCAGGTTGCGCGCCGCAACGAGTGGAATAAGGGAGGATTGATATAGATATGGCGGGATCGGGTTGCACGCCGCAACGAAGTTTATATGTGATTTCAATATGATGAAATAAGGGAGGATTATGATATTAATGCTAATTATATGGTGGGATCAGGTTGCGCGTCGCGACGGATTTTACATGTTATTCTTGATATAGATATGGTGATATAAGGGAGGATTTTGTTTGTACGGTGTGATCGGGTTGCACGCCGCAACGGATTGTGTATTTTGTATTCCTTGTTGCATTTTTGGTAGCTTTCAGTGTTTTCATACAAGATTTTGAGGACTGATGTTTTTGGTTTTACTTATTTCGAGGATTGAGTTTATTTCCATCAGTTGACTGCTTCACTTTTCCTGCGTTCCTTTCCTGTTATCATTATTATACTGCACACATGTTATTGAAGTGACCTGACTTAGCTACGTCATTACTTCGTCAAGGTTAGGCTCGGCACTTACAGAGTATATGGGGTCGGTTGTACTCATACTACACTCTATACTTCTTGTGAAAATTTTGGAGTCGGTCCTAGTGGTGGTCAGTACATTACTCGGATTGATTGCCTGATGGAGACTTGAGGTACAGCTGCATGGTGTTCGTAGCCTTGAAGTCCCCTTCTACCTTATTCTAGCTGTTTATTTCATTTCAGACAGGTTTACTTTCATTCAGACCAGTATTTGTATTATTCTAGTCGCTCATACACTTGTGACACCAGTTTTGTTATTGTATTTAGATATCGTTGTTATTATGTTTTTCTCTCTCTATTTTTGGTTATTTAGTTCTTGGTTACTATTTGATTTGAATTGTTAAGAAACTATTCTAACGTTAGCTTGCCTAGCAAGTGAAATGTTAGGCGCCATCACGGTCCCGAGGGTGGGAATTTCCGGTCGTGAGAAGTTGGTATCAGAGTACTAGGTTGCCTAGGTCTCCTGAGTCACGAGCAAGCTTAGTAGAATCTGGAGGATCTGTACGGAGACGTCTATAATTACCTTCTAGAGGCTACGAAGTTTAGGAAACAATTTCACTTTATTCTTTCTCTATCGTGTGATTTTATTCTATCATTGATGATTGAACCCGTATATTCTTGTTCTCTCGAAGATGGCGAGAACACTCATTGTATCTATAGTCGGATAGGAGCTGGAGCCCCCTGTGGTAGCTACTATCAGGGCAGAGGTCGGGGCCGAGGCAGAGGCAGAGCTCAGCCTAGAGCTCGAGCAGCAGCACCCATTATGGAGCCTCTAGTAGATTTTGAGGAGGAGGTTCCAGCTCATACTGTACCCGTTAGACCAGCTCATGTACTGAAGGGGTTCATAGCCACTCTAGTGCTTCAGGATGCTCTAGTCCGTTTGGTGGGCCTGATGGAGAGTGTCGCCTAGACCGGTACATTCCCAGTGGTACCAGGCTTCTCTCAGGCTAGAGGAGGAGCATAGACTCCCGCTACTCACACCCTGGAGCAGGTGGATCCCCAATATCAGACTCCAGCAGCCAGTTGGGGTGGTTTAGCCGATTGTTGCGGCACAGGCCGGTGATAGGCTCGCTATGTCTACTGAAGCTTTGTTGAGGTTGGATAAGCTTACCAAGCTCTTCCTTATTCATTTTAGTGGTGCATCTTTTGAGGACCCACAGGATTACCTAGACCGTTGCCACAAGGTGTTGCGCAACATAGGTATAGTTGAGACCAATGATATCAATTTTACAGTATTTCAGATGACTGGTTCCGCCAAGAAGTGGTGGAGAGATTACATGTTGACTAGACTAGTTGGGTCACCTACACTTACCTGGGATTAGTTCTCATAGCTATTTCTAGAGAAGTTCATTCCCGTCACTCTGAGAGAGGATTACCGTAGGCAGTTTGAGCGTCTTCAGCAGGGTAGTATGACTGTTACTCAGTACGAGACTCGATTTGTGGACCTAGCTTCCATGCCATTATCTTGCTTCCTACTGAAAGGGAGAGGGGGAGGAGATTCATTAATGGGCTCACTTTCACTATCAGGATACAGAGGGCCAAGGAGACTGGAGATGATATTACCTTCTAGAAGGCTATAGATATTGTTAGACAAATCGAGATTGTTTATTCTCAGGAGAGGGGGGCAGGTGTCTGATAAGAGGTCTCATCATTTCGATGGTTTCAGTGGTGCCTCATCTGGGGGAAGGGGTACTTTTGGTACATGCCATCCTCCCAGGCCATTTCAGTCAGCGCTTTAGGCATCTCATAGTGCTTCAGGGTGCTGTGGTCCTTATGTGTCTCATTTAGGGCAGTCAGCCTACAGTGCACCATCAGCTCCTATTAGTGCGCCTCCGATTCAGAGCTATCACCGTAGTTATCTGGCGCATTTGGGTCAGCTTCAGCTTCAGTAGCCACAACAGCAGGATGGGTATTTTGAGTGTGGAGGTACTGGTCACATCAAGAGGTTCTGTCCAAGATTGTTGGGTAGTATGACACAGCAGAGTTCTCATGACATGGTTCCGACATCGATTGCTCCACCGCCCGCTCTGCCAGTTAGAGGCAGGGGTCAGGCAGCCAGAGGTTGAGTTTAGGCCGTTAGAGGTAGAGGCTAGCCATCTAGAGGTCGTCCCTGAGATGTAGGTTAGAGTGGTGGTGCCTAGCCCCGATTTTATGCTTTCCCAGCTAGGCCTGAGGCCGAGTCATCTGACGTCGTTATCACATATATTGTTCCAATTTGCCATAGAGATGTTTCAGTTCTATTTGATCCGGACTGTATTTATTCCTACTTGTCATCCTATTTGCTTCATATCTGGTTGTGCTTCGTGATTCTTTGAGTGCTCCTGTGTATGTGTCCACGCCTGTGGGATTATCTATTGTTGTAGATCGCGTCTATCGCTCATGTGTGGTTACTATTGGGAGTCTTGAGACTAACGTAGATCTTCTACTTCTTGATATGGTAGATTTTGATGTTATCTTGGGTATGGATTGGTTGTCACCTTATCATCCTATATTGGACTGTCACTCCAAGACGGTGTACTTAGGCATGCCAGGGTTGCCTCGATTAGAGTGGAAAAGGACTCCTGGCCATTATACCGGCAGGTTTAATTCCTATATGAAGGCTTGACGTATGGTCGAGAAGGGATGTCTAGCTTATTTTACCTATGTTCGTGATTCGAGTGCAGGTTCCTTCCATGGATTCAATACATGTTGTGCATGAGTTCCCAGAGGTGTTTCCTGCAGAACTGTCGGGGATGCCACCAGATAGAGATATTGACTTCTGTATTAATTTGGCTCTCGGCACTTAACCCATTTTTATTCCACCATACTGTATGGCCCTGTCGGAGTTGAAGGAATTGAAAGAGCAGTTGCAAGGTTTGCTTGACAGGGGATTCATTATACCTAGTGTCTCGTCCTGGGGTGCGCCCGTGTTTTTCGTGAAGAAGAAAGATGGTTCGATGTGTATAGACAATCGGTAGTTGAAAATACTCACTATCTAGAACAAGTATCCATTGCCGAGGATTGATGACTTATTTGATCAGCTTCAGGGTGCCAAGGTGTTTTCGAAGATTGATTTGAGGTCTGGCTACCATCAATTGAAGATTAGGGCATTCGATCCCTAAGACGACTTTTCGAGCTCGGCATGGTGACGAGCGCAAAACACAACACGAAATTAATGCTCGCTAGCCAAAGATAGTATAGTTAAATATTGTATCCACAAGGATTGGAGTTAAACAGTATTATCATAGTTTGTAGCTAGATTTCTATCCAGTAGAATCACAATCGAAATTTATATGATTAACAACTAAAATTAACTAAGAATCTAAAGCTATTGACTAATGACTATCGAAACAAGGAATAAGAAAAGAAGGTTATCAATAGGAGAAAATAGGGGTTAATAGGATAGGTGCAAGATAATATTTTGGGATCTAACTCTAGATAATTCACTTCTAACGTTTAATTGAGTTTCTCGAATTCACATAATTATTAGTTCAACCGTTCAGCAAAAACTCCTCTCTCGATTAAGTCTTAACCTCACAAGATGAACCAATTTAAGAACATGAAGATATGCAAGAATGNGATCGCGTCTATCGCTCATGTGTGGTTACTATTGGGAGTCTTGAGACTAACGTAGATCTTCTACTTCTTGATATGGTAGATTTTGATGTTATCTTGGGTATGGATTGGTTGTCACCTTATCATCCTATATTGGACTGTCACTCCAAGACGGTGTACTCAGGCATGCCAGGGTTGCCTCGATTAGAGTGGAAAAGGACTCCTGGCCATTATACCGGNTAGAGAAGTTCATTCCCGTCACTCTGAGAGAGGATTACCGTAGGCAGTTTGAGCGTCTTCAGCAGGGTAGTATGACTGTTACTCAGTACGAGACTCGATTTGTGGACCTAGCTTCCATGCCATTATCTTGCTTCCTACTGAAAGGGAGAGGGGGAGGAGATTCATTAATGGGCTCACTTTCACTATCAGGATACAGAGGGCCAAGGAGACTGGAGATGATATTACCTTCTAGAAGGCTATAGATATTGTTAGACAAATCGAGATTGTTTATTCTCAGGAGAGGGGGGCAGGTGTCTGATAAGAGGTCTCATCATTTCGATGGTTTCAGTGGTGCCTCATCTGGGGGAAGGGGTACTTTTGGTACATGCCATCCTCCCAGGCCATTTCAGTCAGCGCTTTAGGCATCTCATAGTGCTTCAGGGTGCTGTGGTCCTTATGTGTCTCATTTAGGGCAGTCAGCCTACAGTGCACCATCAGCTCCTATTAGTGCGCCTCCGATTCAGAGCTATCACCGTAGTTATCTGGCGCATTTGGGTCAGCTTCAGCTTCAGTAGCCACAACAGCAGGATGGGTATTTTGAGTGTGGAGGTACTGGTCACATCAAGAGGTTCTGTCCAAGATTGTTGGGTAGTATGACACAGCAGAGTTCTCATGACATGGTTCCGACATCGATTGCTCCACCGCCCGCTCTGCCAGTTAGAGGCAGGGGTCAGGCAGCCAGAGGTTGAGTTTAGGCCGTTAGAGGTAGAGGCTAGCCATCTAGAGGTCGTCCCTGAGATGTAGGTTAGAGTGGTGGTGCCTAGCCCCGATTTTATGCTTTCCCAGCTAGGCCTGAGGCCGAGTCATCTGACGTCGTTATCACATATATTGTTCCAATTTGCCATAGAGATGTTTCAGTTCTATTTGATCCGGACTGTATTTATTCCTACTTGTCATCCTATTTGCTTCATATCTGGTTGTACTTCGTGATTCTTTGAGTGCTCCTGTGTATGTGTCCACGCCTGTGGGATTATCTATTGTTGTAGATCGCGTCTATCGCTCATGTGTGGTTACTATTGGGAGTCTTGAGACTAACGTAGATCTTCTACTTCTTGATATGGTAGATTTTGATGTTATCTTGGGTATGGATTGGTTGTCACCTTATCATCCTATATTGGACTGTCACTCCAAGACGGTGTACTTAGGCATGCCAGGGTTGCCTCGATTAGAGTGGAAAAGGACTCCTGGCCATTATACCGGCAGGTTTAATTCCTATGTGAAGGCTTGACGTATGGTCGAGAAGGGATGTCTAGCTTATTTTACCTATGTTCGTGATTCGAGTGCAGGTTCCTTCCATGGATTCAATACATGTTGTGCATGAGTTCCCAGAGGTGTTTCCTGCAGAACTGTCGGGGATGCCACCAGATAGAGATATTGACTTCTGTATTAATTTGGCTCTCGGCACTTAACCCATTTTTATTCCACCATACTGTATGGCCCTGTCGGAGTTGAAGGAATTGAAAGAGCAGTTGCAAGGTTTGCTTGACAGGGGATTCATTATACCTAGTGTCTCGTCCTGGGGTGCGCCCGTGTTTTTCGTGAAGAAGAAAGATGGTTCGATGTGTATAGACAATCGGTAGTTGAAAATACTCACTATCTAGAACAAGTATCCATTGCCGAGGATTGATGACTTATTTGATCAGCTTCAGGGTGCCAAGGTGTTTTCGAAGATTGATTTGAGGTCTGGCTACCATCAATTGAAGATTAGGGCATTCGATCCCTAAGACGACTTTTCGAGCTCGGCATGGTGACGAGCGCAAAACACAACACGAAATTAATGCTCGCTAGCCAAAGATAGTATAGTTAAATATTGTATCCACAAGGATTGGAGTTAAACAGTATTATCATAGTTTGTAGCTAGATTTCTATCCAGTAGAATCACAATCGAAATTTATATGATTAACAACTAAAATTAACTAAGAATCTAAAGCTATTGACTAATGACTATCGAAACAAGGAATAAGAAAAGAAGGTTATCAATAGGAGAAAATAGGGGTTAATAGGATAGGTGCAAGATAATATTTTGGGATCTAACTCTAGATAATTCACTTCTAACGTTTAATTGAGTTTCTCGAATTCACATAATTATTAGTTCAACCGTTCAGCAAAAACTCCTCTCTCGATTAAGTCTTAACCTCACAAGATGAACCAATTTAAGAACATGAAGATATGCAAGAATGCGTAGTGGATTGGTCTTTTTTAAAAACCTCTTTCGATTATTCTCCTAACTAGGTTTAATCAATAATTCAACTAGCCTCTTTCAATTACTTAGAAGAATTAATGAACTCAACCAACAATATAATGCAAAGATATCACAAGTTATGCATCTCTCGATTACATGAACTTGTGAATATAGATGCAACAATTAAATCATCCAAAAATGCTTCCATACATAAAACTAGTCCACAAACAATCATCAATACATGAAATCCATCAAACCCTAAAGAGTACTACTCCATAGATAGAGAAATTCATCACAAATATGTTTAATGTAAAGGAAAACATAAAACGATCCTAACTCGGGTCTTGAGTGAGGATTGAATGATGCATTCCTTGTGCTTTTGCTTATCCAACTCTTAATTAGCCACCTTATGTCGATTATGTGTCAAAAATCCAGGAAATAATATTTTCCCATGTATTTATACCAAGTAGGGTCGGGCCCAAACGAAATCACCTTTTCCTACGCGAAATAGGANTTCGATGTGTATAGACAATCGGTAGTTGAAAATACTCACTATCTAGAACAAGTATCCATTGCCGAGGATTGATGACTTATTTGATCAGCTTCAGGGTGCCAAGGTGTTTTCGAAGATTGATTTGAGGTCTGGCTACCATCAATTGAAGATTAGGGCATTCGATCCCTAAGACGACTTTTCGAGCTCGGCATGGTGACGAGCGCAAAACACAACACGAAATTAATGCTCGCTAGCCAAAGATAGTATAGTTAAATATTGTATCCACAAGGATTGGAGTTAAACAGTATTATCATAGTTTGTAGCTAGATTTCTATCCAGTAGAATCACAATCGAAATTTATATGATTAACAACTAAAATTAACTAAGAATCTAAAGCTATTGACTAATGACTATCGAAACAAGGAATAAGAAAAGAAGGTTATCAATAGGAGAAAATAGGGGTTAATAGGATAGGTGCAAGATAATATTTTGGGATCTAACTCTAGATAATTCACTTCTAACGTTTAATTGAGTTTCTCGAATTCACATAATTATTAGTTCAACCGTTCAGCAAAAACTCCTCTCTCGATTAAGTCTTAACCTCACAAGATGAACCAATTTAAGAACATGAAGATATGCAAGAATGCGTAGTGGATTGGTCTTTTTTAAAAACCTCTTTCGATTATTCTCCTAACTAGGTTTAATCAATAATTCAACTAGCCTCTTTCAATTACTTAGAAGAATCAATGAACTCAACCAACAATATAATGCAAAGATATCACAAGTTATGCATCTCTCGATTACATGAACTTGTGAATATAGATGCAACAATTAAATCATCCAAAAATGCTTCCATACATAAAACTAGAGTTATAATCCACAAACAATCATCAATACACGAAATCCATCAAACCCTAAAGAGAACTACTCCATAGATAGAGAAATTCATCACAAATATGTTTAATGTAAAGGAAAACATAAAACGATCCTAACTCGGGTCTTGAGTGAGGATTGAATGATGCATTCCTTGTGCTTTTGCTTCTCCAACTCTTAATTAGCCACCTTATGTCGATTATGTGTCAAAAATCCAGGAAATAATATTTTCCCATGTATTTATACCAAGTAGGGTCGGGCCCAAACGAAATCACCTTTTCCTACGTGAAATAGGACAATAACTATGTAAAATTTGCACTGACACGCTGCATAGGGCGACGCGCCATGCAGGCATTAGTGGGAAAATCCAGAGAGTTGAAATCTGTCACAGCAGGCAAATGCACTAGCGCGGCGCCCCACGCACCGCGACTGTGGGGTTTTCTCATAGTAAGGAAGTTTTCATGCTTTTTGATATCCAGATGTGGTTTTCAACCCCCGAACACGATCCCGGCTTAATCCCTTGGGCTTTTACTCAGACTTCAAATCTCCGCATAGCTCGGAATCACTCCTGCAAGGCATAAAACACGCAATAAGTACAAAACACTAGCGATTAAAGCTCAAAACTAATAAAGTGCAGTAAATTGGAGTGCAATAAGCGACTAAAAACGAGATTATAGCCTATCATCAACACTCTAAACTTAAACCATTGCTCGTCCTCGAGCAATCAAACTATACTTTGCATAGAAACAACCTTTTTAAACAACTCTCATAACTCATCACCAAGGATATTTAAAACAGATTAAGTACAATACCGTAACATGCTCGCCTCAAGATTTGACTCAAAAGTGCCACACATTATTTATAACCCGCTCACTTACTCTAACACAGATGTCAACGACATTACCTTTCCTTCATGAATCAAGTGCCCTCATACAATAATAGAGAGTAGTTCCACACACCATGAAATATAAGAACAATTAGGAACTCAAGATAGAAAGAACCCACTCACTCTCAGAAATAACATTCATATTCCACAAAAAGATGCATCATAGGCTTTCCCGTAGTGTACTACTCTACTAATTGATCTCATTCAGTCAAGGATCAAATAGGACTTTCATTGGTTGTAATGTAGGCTGCGGGACGGGTAGAATACATTTAGATATAAGAGTGACTACACCTCCCTAAGCACTTTAATACATACATTTCATTGTTCAAAACCCCACACTTATGTCAAACCAAAACTCCACCTTCACAATCAATATACATTAACTCCCTACTTCTTTAAGCACAGTTACAGTAAGTGTTGCCACTATCAAGGAATATTTTTCACAACAATACAACTATTTTTTTCTTTTTCAATTCAAGTGGCTCTTACTTTTTCAATACAGTGCACTTTTCTCCTTATTTCATTAGTTTCACTCAAAAGACAAACCAACCACCCCACATTTCACTTTTACAAAGTTCATACCAAATTCAAGTGCTCACGAGAGGTAAATGATTCAAATACATGGTCAATTCAAACAAATGGGTAAGGCTTGTAATGTGATTGACAAAGAAACAGGATTACAGGACCAATGGGGTTAACTAAGATACATAACAATTAGGTGGGTAAAAGCATATAACTGGCTCAACAAATAAATACCTATATCACTTCCAAGACTGAACAAAACTACCATTTCGCTTTGCAAACACACGGGACAAGTTCTAGACATTAAATGCAATGCACAGAATAACACAAAAACTCACAACCACATAGGACATAACTCACTCAAGATATGAATAATCAAGACACTCTAGTCAAAGCAGTTAAGCAAGGTTAAGATCATACAATTTAAGGTGCTTATACAAGAGTCAAAAACTAAGCCTAAGCATCACAACTAAAGCACTCACTATTCTCAAGGTGTAATAAAGTTAAGAGATATTTTCTTCAATTCAAATCATAGCACAACGTTTCCTACTCTAAAACAATAAAACTAACTACACCCGGTTCAAACAAAATCCTTGGAAAAGAACCGCGACACAAAGAAAAACAAAGGGATAATCATTACACTGCCTATAAAATAAAATATTTTTGTATTTTTCTTTCGACTTTAATCCCTCAAGAAACCCGCCGAATGATATCCATTGTCGGGAACAATCAAAATATTTCATGTTTTATGGGTTTTTCCAATTTGTTTCTATCTCTAACTACTAAAACAAAAGCTAAACTAAAACATACACATACAACATAGAACATATCCCCCACCCCACACTTTAGGTTATGGCATGTCCGCATGACACACAATTAAAAAGCATAAGGTAAAGGAAACTTACCTAAATCTCTAATCGGGGTCTAAGTCGAAATCGGGATCCATTCCTCACCTTCAAACTAATGTGCACATCCATGCAGACAGCTTCTTCTCAGCCTTCTTGGGGTTCACCCCACACTTATCTTTCTCACTCGCCTCAGCCTTCTCTTTTGAGCCCTTCACTTTCCACATAACACTTGCAGCTGACTTCTCTTTTTTCCCCCCGTTTCTACATACATCTCAAAAGTTAGAGTCTCCTTACCCACTCTAAGATGAGGGGGACCTATTTTTTCTCCTCCATATTCACTACAATAAAATCTACATAAAATACGAACTTATCTACTTGAACTAAGACATTTTCCACTATCCCCTCGGGTATCAGAGTCATTTGGTCTGCCAGTTGCAAAGATATTGGCACTGTCTTTATCTCTCCAATATCCTTCTCCAGTTTCCTATAAATAGATAGAGACATTAAGTTAATTTAGGCAGCAGAATCACATAAAGATTTATCAAAATAAATAGAGCCTAAAGGGCAAGGTATAGTAAAACTCCCTGGATCTTCACACTTTTGTGGGAGTGTTTTTTGCATTTTGGCATTGCAATGCTCTGTGGCTTGACCACTGAGGTCTCTTCTATCTTCCTCTTCTTTGTCAGGATCTCCTTCAAGAATTTGGCATAAGATGGCATTTGGGAGAGCACTTTTGTGAATGGAAAATTTACATTAACATGTTTTATCATATCCAGAAATCTCTCAAATTGCTTCTCCAGCTTTTCTCTACATAGCTTTTGAGGAAAAGGTAGAGCAGGCATATGATCTCTCTCATTAGATTCATCCCTTCTCAAAGTTTTCTCCTTCTTCTTTTTGTCAGCTCCCTTCTTGTCTTTCTTCTTCTTATCAATATCATTCTTTAGTTGCTCCCCATTTTGCTTTTCAAGTACAACCTCTTTTTGGATTGGAGTGGTATCTTTCAACACTTGCCCATTTCTCAAGGTCACTACATTCACTGTTTCTTTAGGATTTCTCTCAGTATCAGCTGGTAGAGTAATTGGGATTCTCTCAGATAATATTGTTGCAATCTGTCCCACTTGTCTCTCTAAATTTCGAAAATCAGTGCCCAATTCTTTTATAGCTTCCCCGTGAGCATCCAACCTATCATCTGTGTTGATAATAACGACATTCATCAGATCTTCTACACCAGGTTGATTGGACTGTTGATGCTGAAACTGCCGCCTCTGCTGATTTTGGAAGATTGGAGCTCCTTGTCCCCGAGGTCTAGAGTTATTTTGTTGCCACCCATTTGCAGTACCTCCAGGTCAACTGCATGAAATACCGGGGTGCCTCTAACCCATTGTATTATAATTTTCCACACCATTCACTTCCTCAATTGAGGCTTAACACTGATGAGTATGATGTCCTCTTCCACATATATCACAAGCTGCATGAGGCTCACTTTGTATTGTAGCTAAGTTCAGCTTCTGTATTTCTTTAGCCATAGCATCAAGATGTACCTGCATGGATGTGTTGGCATCAACCTGGTGAACACTCGTCGATCTTCTTCTTTCAGCACTCTCTGAAGGCCATTGATTTGCATCTTCATACAACTCATCAAGAATTGTGACTACCTCCTCTGGAGTCTTTTTCATAAAAGGGCCTCCAACTACATTGCTCAATGTTCTACGTGAGGCCAGTGTCAATTCATCCCAAAGTCCTGGAGTTGCATCCAGAGTTCAATTCCGCTATGTTGACACTTCCTGACAATCTCCTTAAACCTCTTCCAAGCTTCAAAACATAGTTTCAGTATCCTTCTGGCAGAAGTTATGAATTTCTCTTCTAAATTTGCCCGTTTTAGCTGAGGAGAAATATTTATCAAGAAATTCTCTGGTCATCTCCTCCCATGTTCTAATCCATCCCGTGGGTAAGCTTCGAAGCCACTGCTTTGCATCATCTTTGAGTGTGAAGGGGAATGCCCTTAAGTACACTGCATCTTGTGACACACTATTATATTAAAAGGTGTTCATAATCTCCTCGAAGTCCATCAGATGTGTGTTTGGATCTTCGTTCATCTTCCCTCTGAAGACACAACAATTTTGAAGAGTTTGGAACAACCCTTGCTTCAACTGGAAATTATTAGCTGCAATTGGAGGTGGTCGAACACTAGATAAACTTTGATTGTAGACTGTTCTAGCATAATCGCCTAGTGGTATCCCAAGCAAGGGTTCATGTTGATTATTTATGAGACCCCTCCCTTATTCATAGATGTTCTGCGTATCTCTAATAACTGCTTCCTCGGCATCTCGTCCAGCTCTTTCTCATCGTTGGGTTGCTTCTCTCGTAGCCAAATCTACATTATATTCACCGTATCCAGCTATATCCTTGGTTGAGGATTGCCCCAACTTTTCTTACATCTCAGTGAGATTTCTTTCCTTCTTTAGCTGTCATGGTTATTTTTCAATCTCGGGTTCGTATGGTAGCACTTCCTTCGCAGAAGTAATAATCATGAACGACTCTGAACCTGTAACCTGCACACAGTCAAAGAACACCAAATGTAAAAAGGGAAAAATAAAATAGAAAAAATTCCCGAGTTAGCACTACAAACTAATTCAAACTCTATTAATTGTCAATCCCCGGCAACGGTGCCAAAATGTGACGAGCGCAAAACACAACACGAATTTAATGCTCGTTAGCCAAAGATAGTATAGTTAAATATCGTATCCACAGAGATTGGAGTTAAACAGTATTATCATAGTTTGTATCTAGATTCGAGTGCGGAGGGATGTCTAGCTTATTTGACCTATGTTTGTGATTCGAGTGCGGAGGTTCCTTCCATAGATTCAGTACATATTGTGCGTGAGTTCCCAGTGGTGTTTTCTACAGATCTGCCGGGGATACCACCCAATAGAGATATTGACTTCTGTATTGATTTGGCTTCGGGCACTTAACCTATTTCTATTCCACCATACCGTATGGCCTCACAAGAGTTGAAGGAATTGAAGGAGCAGTAGCAAGATTTGCTTGACAAGGGATTCATTATACCTAGTGTCTCGCCCTGGGGTGTGCCCGTGTTTTTCGTGAAGAAGAAAGATGGGTGGATGAGGATGTGTATAGACAATCGGCAGTTGAACAAATTCACTATCAAGAACAAGTATCCATTGTCGAGGATTGATAACTTATTTGATCAGCTTCAAGGTGCCAAGGTGTTTTCGAAGATTGTTTGAGGTCTGGCTCCCATCAGTTGAAGATTAGGGCATCCGATGTCCCTAAGATGGCTTTTCAGACTCGGCATGGTGACGAGCGCAAAAAACAACACGAAAGTAATGCTCGCTAGCCAAAGATACAACAACAATAACAACAACCCAGTATAATCCCACTAGTGGGGTCTGGGGAGGGTAGTGTGTACGCAGACCTTACCCCTACCCTGGGGTAGAGAGGCTGTTTCCAAATGACCCTCGGCATCCTTCCCTCCAAGAACTCCCCACCTTGCTCTTGGGGTGACTCGAACTCACAACCTCTTGGTTGGAAGTGGAGGGTGCTTACCATCAGAGCAACCCACCTTGTCTCGCTAGCCAAAGATAGAATAGTTAAATATCGTATGCATAGGGATTGGAGTTAAATAGTATTATCGTAGTTTGTAGCTAGATTGCTATCCAGGAGAATCAACAATCAAGATTTATATGATTAATAACTAAAATTAAGTAAGATTCTAAAGCTATTGACTAATGACTATCGAAACAGGGAATAAGCAAAGAAGGTTATCAATGGGAGGAAATAGGGGTTGATAGGATAGGTGCAAGATACTTTTTTGGGATCTAACTCTAGATAATTCACTTCTAACGTTTATGTGAGTATCTCGAATTCACTCAATTATTAGTTCAACCGTTCATCAAAAACTCCTCTCTCGATTAAGTCTTAACCTCACAAGATGAACCAATTTAAGCACGTGAAGATATGCAAGAATGCGTAATGGATTGGTCTTTAGGAAAACCTCTTTCAATTATTCTCCTAACTAGGTTTAATCAGTAATTCAACTATCCTCTTGCGATTACTTAACAAGAGTTATAATCCACAAACAATCATCAATACTCCAAATCCATCAAACCCTAAAGAGAACTACTCTATAGATATGGAGCAATTCATCACAAATATGTTTAATGTAAAGGAAAACATAAAATGATCCTAACTCGGGTTTTGAGTGAGGATTGAATGATGAATTCCTTGTTCTTTTGCTTCTACAACTCTTTCTTAGCCTCATTAAGCCGATTATGTGTCAAAAGTCCAGGAAATAACGTTTTCTATGTATTTATAGCAAGCAGGGGCGGGCCCAAATGAAATCACCTTTTCCTACGCGAAATAGGTTAATTACTCTGTATATTTTACATAGGCGCGCTGCATGGGGCGACGCGCCATGCGGGGCATTAGTGGGGAAATCTAGAGAGTTAAAATCTGTCAGGCAGTAGGCAAATGCACTAGCGCGGCGCCCCAAGCACCGCGGCTGTGGTGTTTTCTAAAAGTACGATGTTTTTCGTGCTTTCGATATCTAGATGTGGTTTTTGACCCCCGAACGCGATTCCAGCTTAATACCTTGGGCTTTTACTTAGACTTCAAAGCTCAAAATATCTCAAATTCATTTTGTAACATCTACACAGCTCGGAATCAGTCCTATAAGGCATAAACCACGCAATAAGTACAAAACACTAGTGGTTAAAGCTCAAAACGAATAAAGTGCAGTAAATTAGAGTGCAATAAGCGACTAAGACACGAGATTATATTGTAAAGGTGTAATAAAATTAAGAGACATTGTATTCAATTCAAATCATAGCACAAGGTTTCCAACTCTAAAAAAAATAAAACTAACTATACCGGTTCAAACAAAATCCTTAGAAAAGAACCGCGGCACAAAGAAACACTATGGGGGAATCATTACACTACCTACAAAAGAAAATATTTTTATCGTTTTATTGCGACTTTAATCCCTCAAGAATCCCGTCGAATGATATCCTCAATTGAGGCTTGACACTCATGAGTAGGATGTCCTCTTCCACATATATCACAAGCTGCATGAGGCTCACTTGTATTGTAACTAAGTTCAACTTCCGTATTTCTTTAGCCATAGCATTAAGCTATACCTGCACGGATGTGTTAGCATCAACCTAGTGAACACCTGTCGATCTTTTTCTTTCAGCACTCTTAGAAGGCCACTAATTTGCATCTTCACACAACTCATAAAGAATTGTGACTATCTCATGTGGAGTCTCTTTCATCAAAGGGCCTCCAACTGCATTGCTCAATGTTCTACGTGAGGCCGGTGTCAATCCATCCCAAAAGTCCTAAAGTTGCATTCAGAGTTCAATTTCGCTATGTTGACACTTCCTGACAATCTCCTTAAACCTCTCCCAAGCTTCAAACACAGTTTTAGTATATTACTGGCAGAAGTTATGAATTTGTCTTCTAAACTTTCCCGTTTTAGCTGAGGAGAAATATTTATATAGAAATGTTTTGGTCATTTCCTCCCATGTTCT
Source organism: Nicotiana otophora (assembly GCA_000715115.1). Lineage (NCBI taxonomy): Eukaryota > Viridiplantae > Streptophyta > Magnoliopsida > Solanales > Solanaceae > Nicotiana > Nicotiana otophora. The sequence continues at coordinate 24,246 of AWOL01S0099011.1, forward strand.
AATCGATCTCGTGGGTAAGCTTCAAAGCCACTGCTTTACATCATCTTTGAGTGTGAAGGGGAATGCCCTTAAGTACACTGCATCTTGTGACACACCATTATATTAAAAGGTGTTCATAATCTCCTCGAAGTCCATCAGATGTGTGTTTGGATCTTCGTTCATCTTCTCTCTAAAGACACAATAATTTTGAAGAGTTTGGAGCAACCCTTGCTTCAACTGGAAATTATTAGCTGCAATTAACCTTGATTATAGATCGGTCTCGCTTAATTACCAATTGGTCTCCCAGGCAAGGGTTGATGTTGATTATGTCTGAGACCCCTCTTTGCTTCATAGATGTTATGCGCATCTCTAATAGATTCTTCCTCGGCATCTCGTGCAAGTTGTTATCATCGTTGGGCTGCTTCTCTCGCAGCCAAATCTACATTATTTTCACTGTATCCAGCCATATCTTTTGTTGAGGATTGCCCAACCTTTTCTAACGTCTCGGTGAGATTTCTTTCCCTCTTCAGCTGTCGAAGTTGTTTTTCAATCTCGGGTTCGTATGGTAGCACTTCCTTCACAGAAGTTCTAGTCATGCACCACTATGACCCTATAACCTGTGCACAGTCAAAGAACACCAAATGTAAAAAAGGAAATCTATTAGGCATCAGGAAAATGCACTAGCACGGCGCCCCATGCTACGCGGCTGTGGGGTTTTCTCAGAGTACGAATATTTTCGTGTTTTGCGATACCCAGATATGGTTTTTGACCCCCGAACGCGATCCCGGCTTAATCCCTTAGGCTTTTACTTAGACTTCAAAGCTCCAAATATCTCAAATTCATTTTGTAACATCTACATAGCTCGAAATCACTCTTACAAGGCATAAACCATGCAATAAGTACAAAACACTAGCGATTAAAGCTCAAAACGAATAAAGAGCAGAACATTGGAGTGCAATAAGAGACTAAAACTTAAGATTATATCCTACCATCACATGGGCATTATGAGTTCCTATTGATGTCATTTGGGTTGACAAATGCCCCGACAACATTTATGGATTTGATGAACCGTGTATTTATTCCCAATTTGGATTCCTTTGTGATTGTATTCATTGATGATATCTTGATCTACTCCCGCAGTCAAGAGCAGCACGAGCAGCATCTTTGGATTGTACTTCAGTTATACACCAAGTTTTCAAAGTGTGGATCCTAAGAAGTTTTCAAAGTATCGGCAGAGGGCATAAAGGTTGATCCTAAGAAGATTGAGGCAGTTCAGAACTGGCCCAGATCTACTTCAGCTACAGACATCCGAAGTTTCATGAGTTTGGCGGGTTATTATTGCCGGTTTGTGGAGGGGTTTTCATCCATAGCAGTCTCATTGACTACACTGACCCAAAAGGGTACCCCATTCAGATGGTTGGACGACTGAGAGTTGAGCTTTTAGAAGCTCAAGACTGCTTTGACTACAGTGCTAGTGTTGACGTTGCCCATAGGTTCAGGATCCTACACGGTGTATTGTGATGCATCTCATATTGGGATCAGTGCAGTATTGATATAGGATTGCAGGGTGATTGCATACGTGTCGCGGCAGTTGAAGGTTCATAAGAAGTATTACCTTGTTCATGACTTAGAGTTTGCAGCCATTGTTCATGCGCTGAAGATTTGGAGGCACTATCTTTACGACATGTAGTGTGACATATTCACAGATCATTAGAGTCTACATTATTTGTTGAAACAAAAGGATCTCAACTTGAGGCAGAGGAGGTGATTAGAGCTATTGAAAGACTATGAAATCACCATTTTATATCATCCCGGGAAGGCCAATGTGGTGACCGATGCCTTGATTATAAAGGCTGTAAGTATGGGTAGCCTTGCGTATATCCCAGTTGGTGAGAGAGCGCTTGTATCAGATGTTTAGGCCTTTGCCAATCAGTTCGCGAGGTTAGATGTTTCGGAGCCCAGTCGTGTTGTAGCTTGCATAGTCTCTCGGTCTTCTTTGTATGAACACATCAGAGAGCGTCAATATGATGACCCTCATTTGCTTGTCCGTATGGACACGGTGTGGCACTGTGGTGACAAGCAGCTTACTGTTGGAGATAATGGGGTTTTGCGGATGTAGGGTCATATTTGTGTGCCCAATGTGGATGGGCTTCGTTAGTTAATTTTTGAGGAGGACCAAAGTTCCCGGTATTCTATTCATTCGGGTTCCGCCAAGATGTATCAGGACTTGCGGCAGCATTATTGGTGGAGGAAGATAAAGAAGGATATAGTGGCATATGTAGCCCGATGTCTGAATTGTTAGCAAGTAAAGTACGAGCATCAGAGGCCTGGTGGTTGTCTTCAGAGGCTAGAGATTCCTAAGTGGAAGTGGGAGCGTATCACTATGGATTTTGTTGTTGGGCTCCCATAGACTCAGAAGAAGTTTGACGTGATATGGGTCATTGTGGACCGGTTGACCAAGTCGGCATATTTCATTCCAATGGCAGTTACATATTCTTAGGAGTGGTTAGCTGAGATCTATATTCGCAAGATCGTCCGTCTTCACTGTGTGACCGTGTCTATCATTTCTGATTGAGGTGCGTCGTTCACCTTACACTTCTGGAGGTCCGTACGACGTGAGTTAGGCACACGGTTTGAGTTGAGTACAATATTTCACCCCCAAAACAGACGGACAGTTCGAGCGCACTATTCAGATATTGGAGGATATGATTTGTGCTTGCGTTATTTATTTTGGGGGTTCTTGGGATCAGTTCTTGCCGCTTGTGGAGTTTTCCTACAATAATAGCTACCAGTCGAGCATTCAGGTGGCTCCATATGAGGCATTATATGGGAGGCAGTGTCATTCGCCAGTTGGTTGGTTTAATCCAGGAGAGGCTTGGTTGTTGGGTACCGATTCGGTTCATGCTGTCTTGGATAAGGTCAAAATTTTCCAGGATCGACTTCGCACAGCTTAATCTAGATAGAAGAGTTATGTCGTCCATAGAATTTGTGATGCTGCATTCATGGTTGGAGAGAGGGTATTGCTCCGGGTTTCACCCATGAAGGGTATGATGAGGTTCGCAAAAAAAGGCAAGTTGAACCATAGGTACATCAGACTCTTTAAGATTCTTGAGAGAGTGGGTGAGGTTGCCTACAGGCTGGCATTACCACCTAGTGTATCAGAAGTCCATCCAGTGTTCCATATGTCTATGCTCCGGAAGTATCATGGTGATTCGTCCCATATGTTAGATTTCAGCTCAGTCCAATTAGACAAGGATTTGACTTATGAGGAGGATCAGGTGGCTATTCTAGCCTGATAGGTCCGACAGTTGAGGTCTAAGAGTTATCCTTCAGCTCGAGCGTAGTGGAGAGGTCAGCCGATCAATGCAGCCACGTGGGAGTCCGAGTCGAACATGCAGAGTAGATATCCACACCTTTTTAATAGTACAGGTACCTTTCTATGTCAGTTCGAGGACGAACGTTTATTTTAGAGGTGGAGAATGTGATGACCCGATAGGTCATTGTTAATTTTAGACTTCATTTATGTGTTTCCAGACCACACATAACTCTGTTTAGCCTTCCTCAATTTGCGTGCATAGCCCGTACCTTTTTTCGGGGAAATATTTATGTGAAAAACTAAAAACAATGTGAAATTTTAACTNGTCCGTCTTCACTGTGTGACCGTGTCTATCATTTCTGATTGAGGTGCGTCGTTCACCTTACACTTCTGGAGGTCCGTACGACGTGAGTTAGGCACACGGTTTGAGTTGAGTACAATATTTCACCCCCAAAACAGACGGACAGTTCGAGCGCACTATTCAGATATTGGAGGATATGATTTGTGCTTGCGTTATTTATTTTGGGGGTTCTTGGGATCAGTTCTTGCCGCTTGTGGAGTTTTCCTACAATAATAGCTACCAGTCGAGCATTCAGGTGGCTCCATATGAGGCATTATATGGGAGGCAGTGTCATTCGCCAGTTGGTTGGTTTAATCCAGGAGAGGCTTGGTTGTTGGGTACCGATTCGGTTCATGCTGTCTTGGATAAGGTCAAAATTTTCCAGGATCGACTTCGCACAGCTTAATCTAGATAGAAGAGTTATGTCGTCCATAGAATTTGTGATGCTGCATTCATGGTTGGAGAGAGGGTATTGCTCCGGGTTTCACCCATGAAGGGTATGATGAGGTTCGCAAAAAAAGGCAAGTTGAACCATAGGTACATCAGACTCTTTAAGATTCTTGAGAGAGTGGGTGAGGTTGCCTACAGGCTGGCATTACCACCTAGTGTATCAGAAGTCCATCCAGTGTTCCATATGTCTATGCTCCGGAAGTATCATGGTGATTCGTCCCATATGTTAGATTTCAGCTCAGTCCAATTAGACAAGGATTTGACTTATGAGGAGGATCAGGTGGCTATTCTAGCCTGATAGGTCCGACAGTTGAGGTCTAAGAGTTATCCTTCAGCTCGAGCGTAGTGGAGAGGTCAGCCGATCAATGCAGCCACGTGGGAGTCCGAGTCGAACATGCAGAGTAGATATCCACACCTTTTTAATAGTACAGGTACCTTTCTATGTCAGTTCGAGGACGAACGTTT
>AWOL01S0099018.1:4807-16638 GCA_000715115.1 Nicotiana otophora
AACCAAATATGAAGCAAAATAGGAGGACACATAGGAATAAGTAGATCCTGGATCAAATAGAACTGAAGCATCTCTATGGCAAACTGGAATAATACCTGTGATCACAACATCAGATGACTCGGTCTCAGGCCTAGTTGGAAAAGCATAAAATTAGGGTTGAGCTCCACCACTCTGAACTGCGTCCCTGGGAGGACCTCTAACTGGTTGGCCTCCACCTCTAACGGTCTGACCTCCACCTCTAATGGCCTGACTTCCACCTCTAATGGCCTGACCTCCACCTATAGCTTCTTGACCCCTACCTCTAGCTGGCTGAGCAGGCGGTGAAGCAATCGATGCCGGTATGATGGCATGAGAATCCTATCGAGATTTTTTACTCGACAACCTAGGGCAATACCTCCTGATGTGACCAATGTTCCCACACTCATAACACCCATCCTGATGCCGTAGATCCTGAAGCTGAAGTTGACCCGAATGGGCTGGATAAATGTTGTGGTAACTCTAGAGTGGTGGTGCATTGATAAGAGCTGAATGTGCACTAAATGCTGGCTGCCCAGAGTAAGGCATAATAGGACCGTGACTCCCTACAGCACCAGGAGATGCATGGAGTGCTGAATGAAACAGTCTGGGAGGATGACCCCTACCAAAATTACCCATGCCTCCAGATGAGGTACCACTAAAACCACCGAACTGACAAGGCCTCTCATCAGACCTCTACCCTCTCTCCTGTAGAAGAACCATCTCGATCCTCCTCGCGACATTAGCAGCTGCCTGAAAAGAAATCTCACTTCCGGTCTCCTTGGACATCTGAAGCCTGATAGAGAGAGTGAGTCCCTCAATAAACCTCTTCACTCTCTCTCCCTTAGTAAGTAATAAAAGGAGAGAATGACGGGCTAAATCCACGAAACGGGACTCATACTGAGTAACAGTCATACTGCCTTGCTGTAAATGCTCAAATTGCTTGTGGTAATCCTCTTTCAGTGTGATAGAAAGGAACTTCTCCAAAAATAGCTGAGAGAACTGCTCCCAGGTAAGTGCAGGTGATCCAACTGGTCTATTCAATCTATAATCTCTCCACCACCTCCTGGCAGAACCCGTCATCTGAAATATAACAAAATCAACCCCATTAGTCTCAACGATACCCATGTTCCACAAAACCTCATGGCAGCGTTCAAGATAATCTTGTGGGTCCTCAGAAGATGTACCAATGAAGTGAACTGGAAAGAGCTTGGTAAACTTATCTAGACTCAATAAGGCCTCAAAAGACATGGCGGTACTATCACCGGTCTGTGCCGTAACAACTGGCTAAACTACCCCAACTGCCGGGGCTGCTGGAGCCTGATTCTGGGGAGCCATCTGCTTTGGAGCGGGAGTAGTGGGAGTTTGTGCCCCTCGCTAAGCCTGTGAGATGGCTGGTGCCATTGGAAATGTACCATTTTGGGATACGTCCTCCATAAGACTCGCCAACCGGACTAGAGCATCCTGAAGCACTAGAGTGGCTATGAATCCTCCCGGGACCTGATTTGGTCCAACTTAGTACATTCTAAACTGGAACCTCCTCCTGAAGATCCACCTGAGATTCTACAACATGTGCGGTTGCTCGAGCTCTAGGCTGAGCTCTATCTATGCCTCAACCTCGGCCTCTAGCATGACCTCGACCTCGACCTCCACCCCTGGCCATAGTTGCCACCGGGGGCTCTGGTCCCTGTCCATCGGTAGAGGTATTACGTGTTCTCACAATCTGCGAGAGAATATATAATGACCTGGCCGATCGTTTTGAATATTATAACGCCCTTTCCCCATTTACTACTCAATTTATGCTTTATAGTTGTTTTATGACTTACCGAGTTAGTTAGTTTGGGTCCAGAAGAAATTCGGGGTGAAATGAGACACTTAGTCTCATAATTAAAAATTTAAGTTAGAAAAGTTGACTGAATATGGACCTATGTGTAAACGACCTCGGATTTGAATTTTGATGATTCCAATAGCTCCGTATGGTGATGTTAATCTTAGGAGCATGTCCGGAAACTTATTTGGAGGTTCGTAGTGGAATTAAGCTTGAAATGCCGAAAGTTGAATTTTTGATATCGGGGTCGGAATCCGATTCTGAAAATTTGAATACCTCCGTTATGTTATTTATGACTTGTGTGCAAAATTTGAGGTCAATTGGACTTGATTTGATAGATTCAGGCGTCGTTTGTAGAAATTGGAAGTTTCAAAGTTCATTAGGTTTGAATATATGTGTGGTTCATGTTTTTTGTGTTGTTGGATGTGATTCGAAGACTCGAATAAGTTCGCATGATTTAGGACTTGTTGGTATATTTGGTTGAGGTCCCGGGGTCCTCGGGCGAGTTTCGGATAGTTAACGGATCAAATTCGGACTTAAAACCACCGTTGGAAATTTTGCTTCTGGAATTGTCGCACCTGCGGAGGTTTGATCGCAGGTGCGAAGCCGCATGTGTGCACCAGCCATCGCAGAAGCGAGCTTTCTGCAGAAGCGGAGCTAGCCTCGCAAATGCGAGCCCGCAGAAGCGTCTCCTAGCTTGCAGAAACGACTCCAGTAGAGGCTTGGCGAAACTGCAGAAGCGGGTGAATTCTCGCACCTGCGAGACCACAGAAGCGACTAAGTGAGTCGCAGGTGTGGAACCCCTGGACAATATACATTTCTAAGGGGTTCCTAGTTTTGCCATTTATGGGCTTTCAAGCACGACTTTTGGGGCGATTTTGAGAGAGAATTCTAGGGAAACTTGAGGTAAGTCCCTTGTGATCATGTCTACTTCATAATATTGAATTATTATCGAATAATCCGACTAGATTATATGTTTTTGAGGTGTAAATCGGGGGTTTGAACTTAGGGATTTGGAAATAAGATTTGATGATTTGGAGGTCGAGTTGATGTCGGATTTTGGTAAAATCAGTATGGTTAGACTCGGGGTTGAATGTGCTTTCGCATTTTGTAATTTTTGTCGGGTTCCGAGACGCGGGCCTCACGAGTGAAGTTTGAGCTAAAATTTGAATTTTTATGGAAAATTAGCATTTTCTTATGGAATTAATTTCAATGAATTTTATTGACTGAAACGAATTATTTATGGCTAGATTCGAGGCGTTTGGAGGCCAATTCACGAGGAAAGGATATTGAAGAATAAGAATTTTACGGCTTGAAGTAAGTAACAGTTATAAATCTGGTCCGGAGCATATGAAACCCCGAATTTTGTGTCATGTGATTATTTTGGAGGTGATACACATGTTAGGTGACGGACGTGTGGGCGTGCACCGAGGGGATTGTGACTTGGTCCATTTCGTGAAACTGTAAAGTTGATTAACTTGTTGTTAGCTATATGCTCTCTATGTGTTGAAGAAATTTGTATGTAAATCATGTTATAAATCATGCTTAGGCTATGTGATAGTACTGTTAGGACCCATAAAGGTCACATACTTGTTGAATTATTTGATAATTGCTATATTTTGGTCAGTCATGATTTTACTTGCGTATCATACCTCAGTCTTTCTTGATATTTGTTGATGCATTATGTTATCTTTGTTTGGGCTGATCTTTGTGATTTCTGAGAGCCCGAGAGACTAGATAGGTTGAGGACTGAGTAAGGCAGGGGGCCTGTCGGTGAGTTAAGGATATTATGGTACGTGAGTTGTCCGTGTAGGATATTATAGCACATGAGTTATCCGTGCAACACGTGAGTTGTCCGTGCAGATTATGGCACTTGGGCTGTAGGAGCCCCTCCGGAGTCTGTACGCCCCCAGTGAGTGCGGGTACCCATTGAGTGTGAGTGGTGAGGGCTGAGAGCTGAGTGGTTGAGTTGTTGTGATGAGTTGGGTGATTGTTTCCTGTGAGGCTGTACTTGCTTTGCAGTTTTTGTTGCACTTGTTTGCTATCTGTCATTGTTGTGAAATGTCTAAAAGATTTTATATCCGGATTACATGAACTTGAACTGTATAAAATTGATTTGACTTAAACTGCCGGATTTTAAAACATGTCTATTCTTTGCGGGAGTTACTGAAAGTGAACTATAACTATGTAGCTCATCATTATCTTTAGTTCCTTAGTTATTATTGTTACTTGTTGAGTTGGTTGCACTCATACTACACCCTGCACTTTGTGTGCAGATCCAGATGTTACCGGACATAGCGAGTGTTCATCATTTCGCACAGTTAAGGTTCAGGAGATTTTGAGGTAGCTGCCATGTTCCGCAGACCTTGTCTCTCCTTTTCCATCTCCCTGTTTACTGTATTTGGTCTCAGACTATTATAGACCGTATTTTCCAGACTTGTATTCATATTAGATGCTAATGTACGCAGTGACACCAGGTTTTGGGGAGTGTCCGTGTCAGTATTTGTGGAATGTTGTATCATATTAAATTATTGTATTTTCAAACCTATGAGAAATTATTGTTTATCGAAATTATCGGCTTGCCTAGTACCGAGATAGGCGCCATCACGACATGTTGGGATTTTGGGTCGTGACAAGTTGGTATAAGAGCCTAGGTTACATAGGTCTCACGAGTCATGAGCAGGTTTCATAGAGTCTTGTGGATCAGTGCAGAGACGTCTCTACTTATCTGCATGAGGCTGCAGAACCCTTAGGAAAATTTCACTTTATTATATTCTGTCATGTAAATTTGCTGATTCCGAAAACTAAATTTCTGTTATTCTATTCTCTCATAGATGGTGAGGACACGTTCTACCAGATCGGACGACCAACCTCCAGTGCCACCAGTTAGGGCCGCGAGAGGCCGGGGCCGAGGTAGAGGTCGAGGTGTAGCTCGTACCACAATTGGACCAGCACCTGTAGTACCACCAGTTGCTTCAGCTCAGGAGCAGATTCCAGATATAGCTGAGCTGACAGGATCAGCTCAGGTACCTGCTGTGCCCATTGAGATTCCAGGCCTTCAAGAGACTTTGACCCAGATATTGGCAGCCTGCACTAGTCTGGCTCAGGTGGTTTCGGCTTAGGCCGTACCTGCCACTTTTCAGGTCGGGGGAGGTACTCATACCCTTGTAGCCTGTACTCCATACCAGGTAGTATAGGGACTTCAGATACCGGGGGCACTACTAGTCCAACCGGCTATAGCTGCTCAGGCCCCGGTAGTTCCTGTTATTGCAGATGATGACCAGAGGAGACTTGAGAGATTTGAGAGGCTTCGACATCCACCTTTTAGCGGTGATGAGTCAGAGGATGCCCAAGGTTTTCTGGATAAGTGTCAGTGGATGCTTTGGACATCGGGTATTCTAGAGACCAGTGGGGTATCATTTACTACATTTTAGTTTTCTGGGGCTGCCTTCAGATTGTGGGAGTCTTACGAGAGTTGTAGGTCGGTCGATCAACACCCATTATCTGGTAGCAATTCTCCAGTCTATTCCTGGAGAAGTTCGTGCCTTAGTCCCACAGAGAGGAGCTACAAATGCAGTTCAAGCAGCTTCATCAGGGCGACATGTCCGTGACATAGTATGAGATGAGATTTTTAGAATTGGATAGTCATGCTATCTGGTTGATTCCCACAAACAGGTAAAGGATCAGGAGATTCATAGATGGCCTCACTTTTCAGCTGCGATTACTCATGACTAGAGAGAGTGTTTGGTGCTACTTTCGACGAGGTTATTGATATTGCTCGTCAGATTAAGATGGTTCGCAGCCAAGAGTAGGTTGAGAGAGAGTCTAAGAGGTCTCGCGGTTTTGTGATTTCAGCGGTGTTCCTTCATGGGGTCAGTTTTACCGCGATAGGGGTCGTTCTTACAGATACGCTCAGGCGGGTCGTCTAACTCATCGTGGTGCATCAGCTAGACATGGTTCTTACAGTGCTCACTTAGGCCAGTCTTCATTTAGTGCACTACCAGCACAAAGTTCTCATCATGCCTGGTGTTCTCAGGCTTCTACAGGTAATTCTTCGAGTTATCAGGAGCAGCGGTTCCGTCAAAGGAGGGGTTGTTTCGAGTGCGGAGAATTGGGTCATTTCAAGAGAGATTGTCCTAGGCTGTTGAGTCAGGATCCACAGCAGAGTTCTTGACCAACGACACCAGCACCGGCAGTTACACCACCCGCCCAACTAGCTCGGGGTGGGGGTCAGGCAGCTAGGGGTTGCCCAAGAGGGGTAGGCCGATTAGGTGGCGGGCAGGATCGATGCTATGCTTTTCCTTCCAGGCCAGATGCTGTTGCCTCAGACACAGTGATCACATGTATTGTTTCAGTATGCCACAGGGAGGCTTCTATATTATTTGACCCTGGTTCCACTTATTCATATGTATCATCATATTTGCTCATTATCTGGATATGCCCCGTGAGTCCTTAGTTTCACCTGTTTGTGTATCTACACCGGTGGGCGATATTATTACTGTGGATCGTGTGTATCGGTTGTGTGTGGTAACTATTGGGGAACTGGAGATTAGAGTTGATCTCTTATTACTCGGTATGGTTGATTTCGATGTAATTCTAGGTATGGATTGGTTATATCCATGTCATGCTATTCTCACGCAAAAATTGTGATGTTGACGATGCCGGGGTTGTCAAAGGTCGAATGAAGAGGTTCTCTAAATTTTGTTCCTAGCAGGGTAATTTCTTATTTGAAGGCCCAACGTATGGTTGGAAAGGGATGTCTATCATATTTGACCTTTGTGAGAGATGTTGATGCAGATACTCCTATTATTGATTCAGTACCGGTCGTGCGAGACTTTCCGGATGTATTTCCTGCTGACCTGCCGGGTATGCCACCCGACATGGATATTAATTTTGGTATTGACTTGTTGCAGGGCACTCAACTATTTCTATTCCTCTATATCATATGGCACCAGCTGAGTTAAAAGAATTGAAAGAGCAACTTCAGGAACTCCTTGAAAAGGGGTTTATTAGGCCTAGTGTGTCACCTTGGGATGCACCAATTCTGTTTGTGAAAAAGAAAGATGGTCCTATGCAGATGTGCATTGATTATAGGCAGTTGAACAAAGTTACAATCAAGAATAAATATCTATTGCCGCGTATTGATGATTTATTTGACCAGCTTCAAGGAGTGAGGGTGTTCTCCAAAATTGATTTGAGATCTAGGTATCACTAGTTAAAAATTGGGGATTCGGATATTCTGAATACGGCATTCAGAACTCGTTATGCCCACTATGAATTTCTTGTGATGTCTTTTGGGATAACCAATGCCCCAACAACATTTTTGCATTTGATGAATAATGTATTCCAACCATATCTTGATTTATTTGTAGTGGTATTTATTAATGATATTCTGGTGTACTCACGTAGCGAGGAGGAGCATGCATAACACTTGGGTATTGTATTACAGAGGATGAGGGAGGAGAAACTTTATGCCAAATTCTCTAAGTGTGAGTTTTGGCTTAGTTCAGTGGCATTCTTGGGACATATAGTGTCTAGTGTAGGAATGAAGGTAGATCCAAAGAAAATAGAGGCAGTTCAGAGTTGGCCCATGCCATCTTCAGTTACTGAGATTCGCAGTTTTCTCTGTTTGGCCGGTTATTATCGTCACTTCGTGGAGGGTTTCTCGTCTATTGAATTGCATATGACTAAATTGACCCAGAAAGGTGCTCCGTTCAGGTGGTCGGATGAGTGTGAAGAGAGCTTTCAGAAGCTCAAAACAGCTTTGACTACATCTCTAGTATTGGTATTGCCTACAGGTTGAGAGTCTTATACTGTGTATTGTGACGCATCGCATATTGGTCTCGGCACAGTACTGATGCAAGATGGTAGGGTGATTACCTATGCATCCAGACAGTTAAAGGTACATGAGAAGCATTATCCAGTCCACAATCTTGAGTTAGACTCTATTGTTCATGCCCTAAATATTTGGCGGCATTCCTTGTATGGTGTCCAGTGTGAGGTATATACCGACCATCAGAATTTACAATATTTGTTTACAATATTTGTCATTTTGTCTTTTTTTTGTTGAGCCGAAGGTCTTTCGGAAACAACCTCTCTACTCCTTTGGGGTAGGGGTAAGGTCTGCGTACACACTACCCTCCCCAGACCCCATTAGTGGGAGTTTACTGGGTTGTTGTTGTTTTTGTTGTTGTTTAAACAGAAGGATCTTAATTTTCGGCAGCGGAGGTGGTTAGAGTTGCTTAAGGATTATGATATTACCATTCTCTATCATCCCGGAAAGGCCAATGTGGTGGACGATGCCTTGATTCGTAAGGCGGAGAGTTTGGGCAGCTTAGCATACTTACCGGTGGCAGAGCGGCCTTTAGCCTTGGATGTTTAGGCCTTGGCCAACCAGTTTGTTAGATTGGATGTTTCCGTGCCAAATCGAGTTTTGGCTTGTGTGGTTTCTTGGTCTTCTTTATATGATCGCATCAGAGAGAGCCAGTATAATGATCCACATCTACTTGTCCTTAAGGACATGGTTCAACACGGTGATGCCAAGAAAGTCACTATTGGAGATGACGGTGTATTACGGATACGGGGCAGGCTATGTGTGCCTAATGTAGATAGTTTGTGTGAGTTGATTCTCCAGGAGGCTCATAGTTTGCGGTACTCCATTTATCCAGGTGCCGCGAAGATGTATCAGGATTTAAGGCAACACTATTGGTGGAGGCGAATGAAGAAAGATATAGTTGGGTTTGTAGCTCAGTGTCTAAATTGTCAGCAGGTAAAGTATGAACATAAGAGCCAGGAGGATTGCTTCAGAGACTTGAAATTCTGAAGTGGAAATGGGAGCGTATTACCATGGATTTAGTAGTTGGGCTTCCACGTACTTTGAGAAAGTTTGATGCTGCTTGGGTGATAGTAGATCAGTTGATCAAATCTGCGTATTTTATTCCAGTTGGTACTAATTATTCTTCGGAGCGGTTGGCTGGGATTTATATTCGCGAGATTGTTCACCTACACGGTGTGCCAGTATCCATTATTTCAGATCATGGCACGTAATTTACATCACAGTTTTGGAGAGCAGTGCAACGAGAATTGGGCACACAGGTTCAATTGAGTATAACATTTCACCCTCATACAGACGGACAGTCTGAGCACACTATTTAGATATTGGAGGATATGGTACGTGCTTGTGTCATTGATTTTGGGTGTTCTTGGGATCAATTTCTGCCACTCGCGAAGTTTGCCTACAATAACAGCTACCAGTTGAGTATTCAGATGGCTCCGTATGAAGCTTTATATGGAAGACGGTGTCGGTCTCCGGTGGGTTGGTTTGATCCGGGTGAGGTTAGACTATTGGGTACTGACTTGGTTCAAGATGCTTTATAGAAGGTCAAAGTAATTCAGGAACGACTTCACACGACACAGTCTAGACAGAAGAGTTATGCCGACAGGAAGGTTCATGATGTTGTTCACATGGTTGGGGAGAAGGTTCTGCTCAATATTTCACCCATGAAGGGTGTGTTGAGGTTCGGGAAGAAGGGTAAGTTGAGCCGTCGGTATATTGGGCCTTTTAAGATACTTAAGAAAATTGGGGAGGTGGCTTATGAACTTGCTTTGCCACCTAGTCTATCAGGTGTTCATCCAGCATTCCATGTATCCATGCTTCGAAAGTATGTCGGGGATTCGTCTCATATTCTGGATTTCAGTATAGTGCAGATGGACGGTAATTTGACTTGTGATGTGGAGCCGGTGGTTATTTTAGACCAACAGGTTCGAAAGTTGAGGTCAAAGAGAATAGCATCAGTGAGGGTGTAGTGGAAAGGCCAACCAGCCGGATAAGCTACTTGGGAGGTTGAGTAGGAGATGCGGAGCAAATATCCACACTTATTTGAGACTCTAGGTATTATTCTAAACCCGCTCGAGGACGAACGTTTGTTTAAGAGGGGGAGAATGTAGTGACCCGACAGATAGTTTTGAGTATTATAACCTCGTTCCCCCATTTACTACTCAATTTATGATTTATAGTTGTTTTATGACTTACCTGGTTAGTTGGTTCGGGTCCAGAAGGAATTTAGGATGAAATGAGACACTTAGTCTCATAATTGAAAATTTAAGTTAGAAAAGTTGACCGGATATGGACCTATGTGTAAGCGACCTCGGATTTGAATTCTTATGATTCTAATAGCTCCGTATGGTGATTTTAGACTTAGGATCTTGTCCGAAAAAGTATTTGGAGGTCCGAAGTGGAATTAGGCTTGAAATGCCGAAAGTTTAATTTTTGAAAAGTTTGACCGGGAGGGGGGGTTGACTTTTTGATATCAGGGTCGGAATCTGATTTTGAAAATTGGAATACCTCTGTTATGTCATTTATGACTTGTGTGCAAAATTTGAGGTCAATCGGACTTGATTTGATACGTTTAGGTGTCGTTTGTAGAAATTGGAAGTTTCAAAGTTCATTAGGTTTGAATATATGCGGGATTCGTGTTTTTAGTGTTGTTGGATGTGATTTGAAGACTCGACTAAGTTTGTATGATGATTTAGGACTTGTTGGTATATTTCGTTGAGGTCCCGGGGGCCTCAGGTGAGTTTCAGATAGTTAACGAATCAAATTCGGACTTAAAACCACTGTTCGAATTTTTGCTTCTGGTATTTTCGCACCTGCGGAGGTTTGATCGCAGCTGCTAAGCCGCATGTGCGCACCAGCCATCGCAGAAGTGGGCTTTCCACAGAAGCGGAGCTAGCCTCGCAAATGCGAGCCCGCAAAAGCAGCTCCTATCTGTCATTGTTGTGAAATCTCTAAAAGATTTTATATCCAAATTACATGAACTTGAATTGTATAAAATTGATTTGACTTAAACTGCCGGAATAGAAAACACGTCTATTCTTTGCTGGAATTACTGAAAGTGAACTATAACTATGTAGCTCGTCATTATCTTCAATTCCTTAATTATTATTGTTACTTGCTGAGTTGGTTGTACTCATACTACACCCTTCAATTCGTGTGCAGATCCAGGTGTTCCCGGACATAGCGGATGTTCATTATTTCGCGCAGTTGATTTTTAGGAGATTTTGAGGTAGCTGCCGTGTTCCTCAGACCTTGTCTCTCCTTCTCCGTCTCCTTGTTTACTGTATTTGGTCTTAGACTATTATAGACCGTATTTTCCAGACTTGTATTCATATTAGACGCTCATATACTCAGTGACACCAAGTTTTGGGGAGTGTTCGTGTCAGCATTTGTGGAATTTTGTATCGTATTAAATTATTGTATTTTCAAACTTAAGAGAAATTGTGGTTTATCGAAATTATCGACTTGACAAGTACTGAGATAGGCGCTATCAAGACAGGTTGGGATTTTGGGTCGTGACAAGTAAGAGTAGAATGGTTCAATCATCGATGATAGAATAAAATCGCAAGACAAAATAAGAAATAAGTGATATTGTTCCTAAACTTCTTAGCCTCTGAGAGATAAGTACAGACGTCTCCGTACCGATCCTTCAGACTCTACTAAGCGTGCTCGTGACTCGTGAGACCTATGTAACCTAGTGCTCTAATACCAACTGTCACGACCCGAAATTCCCACCTTCGGGACCGTGATGGCGCCTAACATTTCACTTGCTAGGCAAGCCAACGTTAGAATAATATTATCCATTTTAAAATAATTTTAAATTAATTAATAACAAAGGAACCAATGTGGAAGTAAAGTCTGAATTGTAGTGATTAATCCATAAAAATGGCGTTGTATAAATACCATCCCAGAATTTGTGTCACAAGTGCACGAGCTTCTAGAATAATAAAAATAAAGGTCTGAGTGAAATAAAGCTGTCTGAAAACAAATACACAGCTAAAGTAAAATAGATGAGGACTTGAGAACTGCGGACATCGTGCAGTTATACTTCAAGTCTCCTATGGTAGCTGAAATCTGAGCAAGTCTAAGGTACGCCGCTGGGACCAACTCTGAAATCTGCACAAGAAGTACAGAGTGTAGTATGAGTACAAC
>AWOL01S0099027.1:7661-18027 GCA_000715115.1 Nicotiana otophora
ATAGCTGCCACTTTCTTATGGAGTGCATACATTGTTGTTGTGAGACTGTTGTTACAAGACCATTTCCTCTTCAAGTTACTATGTTTAAGTTGAAGCCTTCTTCCTTATTTCCTCAGCTAGTCTTTCATTGTAGTACATAGGGAGGACCCTCTGACTCTTGTAAAGCTGCGAGCTTATTACATTGTATACTCAATGGAATTTGTTTTGATGTCCTTCCTTGCCTATAATTACGTCGCGCACCGAGCCTGGGGGCAAGACCGGCACCCGGTGCCTCATCTATCCTTGAGTACCAATTTGTGACTCAGGAATTCTGGACATATAATGTCATACATTGGCTAGGGGCCACATCGCAAGACAATTTGCAAAGCAAAATATAAAACTGAATAAAGACTAATGCTGACTAAATGTCAACATAAAGCTAGGCCGGTAAGGCCGTCATAACTACTATAACTGACAAGCCAACATAATATACGTACAGGGCCTACAAGCCCAATATACTGCACTAATTGACCGGATATGTCTACAAGCCTCTACTGATGGATGTACTATGATTGGAAGAGGGCCTCGACCTACCCATAACCTATCTACATACATACACAAGATGTACACAAAACTTCTAGACCCGGCAACTCCGAAGGACGTGGAGCTTACCGATAAAGCTGAACTCGGGCAACACCTACTAAGGAGGTCTACCCGTTTGTCTGTCTGAACCTACACGCATGAAATGCAGTGCCCCTAGGAAGGGTTGTCAGTACAAAATTGTGTATCGAGTATGTAAGGAAATATACTGAAAGTTGAAACTGAACTGATAATATAATAACTGAAAGCAACTGGGGGTCAAAGATAATCTGAAGATATGCTCACCTGCTGATACTAACTCTATTATAGTAAGTAAAATAGTTGTCTGGCGTTATAAGGCTCGGTATATATATAATTGCTCTGCTCATAGGCGGTCGACCATATTAGGCTTTGTATCTCGGCCAACTGGGCTTGCTTATAGGCGCTCGGCCACAGTAGGCTCGGTATATAACTTACCATCTGATCAGAGGTTTCCCAATAGGGGCCTGCCCATCGATTATAGCTCGATGGTAATAGAAATACTGTAATACTGTATATATAGGCTCTCACTCTCTTGACAGGAAAAAGACAATACTCAATTAAATATGAAGTCCCGATAAGGAGAATAATGTAATTTATTAGACTAGGATAATGTATATAAATTCGAGAGTATGAACTTCTCTTTATGCCTCGTTATCAAACACATGTAATTACAAGATCATGCCAAAATGAAGGACGGACTTAGCCTTAACAACCTGGAGTAGGGAAAAATTCCGTACGATATTCTTGGAAAAGGTTGCACCGTACTCCTTCAGAACCGTAAAATTTTACGTTGCTAAGGTTCTAATAATTCTTGTTAGAATCTATTTGATCGCAAGAATTTTGTTTGTAGGAAATCTCTAACGTTCTGGTTGTAGGAACTTTGTAGAAATATTGCAAGAACTTTCGTTGCTAACGTACCAAACCTCCCATCTGATTGTAGTATTGAAAATGTTAGAAATGAAGTAGGGATCCCATCTGATTGTAGTATTGAAATTCTTAGAAATGAAATAGTGATCCCATCTGATTGTAGTATTGAAATTGTTAGAAATGAAGTAGTGATCCCATCTGATTGTAGTATTGAAATTGTTAGAAATGAAGTAGGGTGTAACTAACACATTAGTTGTCATCTAATGAAAATTGATTAAGAGTCACTTCTCCAAGAGGTGGCTTGATACCACATGGGAGTGGGGGTGGGGGTATGGGTGGGAAATTTAATCTTTATCCACTTATTAGGTAGTTAGGTAATGTCATGATACTGGTAATTAACCAATTACCCGCATAATTAATAATTGTCTCAAATTAGTTAAAATTTTACTTATTTTTGATACACTTTATACATCATACTATCATGGTCATATGGTACCTTGTATGGTGCTAGTCCATAAATATCATGTATTATAGCTCGGACCGTCTATTATCCCAAATCGACAACCTTCAATGAAACTCATTTTCTTTAATTCGTGTTCCCCTTATCCTTCATGGAACTTACTTATCGCTTGTTATAAATAGCATAAATATGCTAACCTCGAGATAATTTCATCCCCGAGTCTATGTCAATTAACCGAANGCTTTGTATCTCGGCCAACTGGGCTCGCTTATAGGCGCTCGGCCACAGTAGGCTCGATATATAACTTACCATCTGATCAGAGGTTTCCCAATAGGGGCTTGCCCATCGATTATAGCTCGATGGTAATGAAAATACTGTAATACTGTATATATAGGCTCTCTACTCTCTTGACAGGAAAAAGACAATACTTAATTAAATATGAAGTCCCGATAAGGAGAATAGTGTAATTTATTAGTCTAGGATAATGTATATAAATTCGAGAGAATGAACTTCTCTTTATGCCTCGTTATCAAAGACATGTAATTACAAGATCATGCCAAAATGAAGGACGGACTTAGCCTTAACATACCTGAAGTAGGGAAAAATTCCGTATGATATTCTTGGAAAAGGTTGCACCGTACTCCTTCAGAACCGTACAAGTTTACATTGCTAAGGTTCTAATAATTCTTGTTGGAATAGATTTGATCGCAAGAATTTTGTTTGTAGGAAATCTCTAACGTTCTGGTTGTAGGAACTTTGTAGGAATATTGTAAGAACTTTTGTTGCTAACGTACCAAACCTCCCATCTGATTGTAGTATTGAAAATGTTTGAAATGAAGTAGGGATCCCATCTGATTGTAGTATTGAAATTGTTAGAAATGAAGTAGTGATCCCATCTGATTGTAGTATTGAAATTGTTAGAAATGAAGTAGGGTGTAACTAACACATTAGTTGCCATCTAATGAAAATTGATTAAGAGTCACTTCTCTAAGAGGTGGCTTGCTACCACATGGGGGTGGGGATGGGGGTATGGGTGGGAAATTTAATCTTTATCCACTTATTAGGTAGTTAGGTAATGTCATGATACCTGGTAATTAACCAATTACCCGCATAATTAATAATTGTCTAAAATAACTTAAAATTCTACTTATTTTTGATACACTTTATACATCATACTATCATGGTCATATGGTACCTTGTATGGTGCTAGTCCATAAATATCATGTATTATAGCTCGGACCGTCTATTATCCCAAATCGACAACCTTCAATGAAACTCATTTTCTTTAATTCGTGTTCCCCTTATCCTTCATGGAACTTACTTATCGCTTGTTATAAATAGCATAAATATGCTAACCTCGAGATAATTTCATCCCCGAGTCTATGTCAATTAACCGAATACAAAACTTTAACGTACGAGAAACTCGAGATATAACATTCCCCCCCCTTAGAAACATTCGTCCTCGAATGTTTACTCTTAGATAACTTGGAAATATTTTTGACAGAGTCTCCTCCGTATACTTGACTAAAAAGAACCCTTGTACGCAGCCAGATAACAGACTATATATGCCAAACTTGGCCTCACACAGCTGTCTATTATAATTTTGGAAAGTCAAAAATAAGAGCTTACCTGATGACCTATTGGCCTGAATAGAGCGGTGCTGAGGTATCCCATCTCGAGTCATATCGTGAGTTGAATAGGTGGGGGTATTTAGACTTCATTTCTTCCTCCGCTTACCACGTCATCTCTTCCACATTCTTGCTTCTCTATAAAACCTTCATGGAGGCTACCTCCTTATTCCGAAGCTTGCGGACTTGTCGGTCTATGATGGAAACCAAAATTTTCTCATATGACAAGTCCTCCGTAATCTGTACATCATTTGTGGGCACCACTCGGGTAGGATCGCCAATGAACTTCCGTAGCATAGATACGTGAAACACTANCGTTGACATAGGTGGGGGTATTTAGACTTCATTTCTTCCTCCGCTTACCACGTCATCTCTTCCACATTCTTGGTTCTCCATAAAACCTTTATGGAGGCTACCTCCTTATTCCGAAGCTTGCGGACTTGTCGGTCTAGGATGGAAACCGAAATTTTCTCATATGACAAGTCCTCCGTAATCTGTACATCATCTGTGGGCACCACTCGGGTAGGATCGCCAATGAACTTCCGTAGCATAGATACGTGAAACACTGGATGGACAGACTCTACTTCTGTGGGCAATTCTAACACATAACCTACTTGGCCCACCCTCCGAATGATCCTATATGGCCTAATATACCGTGGGCTAAGTTTTCCTTTCTTGCCAAACCTCATCACACCCTTCATAGGTGACACCTTTAAGAATACCCAGTCATTAACCCCGAACTCTAAATCTCGTCACCGCACGTCAGAATATGACTTCTGACAACTATAAGCTATAAACAGTCGCTCCCGGATGAGCTTTACTTTTCTATGGCCTGCTGAACCAGGTCTGGGCCATGTAATCCAGATTCTCCAACATCAAACTACCCTATAGGAGATCTGTACGTACGCCCATACAAAGCCTCGTACGGAGCCATCAGGATACTGGAGTGGTAACTGTTATTATATGCAACCTCAATAAGAGGTAGATGTTCATCCCAACTTCTTTTAAAATCGAATACACATACTCGTAACATATCCTCGAGCTTCTGAATTATGCGTCCGGCTTGTCCATCAATGTTTGGATGAAAAGTTGTGCTGAGATTCACCCGAGTCCCTAGACCTTTCTGAAATGACCTTCGAAAGTTTTCTATAAACTGGTCCTCCCGGTCAGATATAATAGATATTGTCACTCCGTGTAGTCGCACTATCTCTTTATTATATAACTTTGCATAATCTTCTGCTGTATATGTAGATCTGACCGGTAGGAAATGAGCTGATTTCGTGAGCCTATCAACTATCACCCATGTAGAATCGAACTTATGATGAGAACGAGGTAAACCCGTGATAAAGTACATGTTTATCGCCTCCCATTTCCATGTTAGGATCTCTATAGTCTGCATTATCCCTCCAGGCTTCTAGTGCTCTATCTTCACCTGCTGGCAGACACTGAGCGACATACTTAGCAATATTCTTCTTCATATCGTTCCACCAATACACATCCTTAATGTCATGATACATCTTCGTCGACCCAGGTGAATGGAGTACCAAGAATAATGTGCCTCTAACATAATCCTGTCTCATAGCCCTACTATATCTGGAACATACAAACGACCCCTGTATCTGAGAACCCCATATCCCTTTAGTTCTAACAACGGCTTCTTCTGCTGTGGAACTCACTCTCTCAACTCGACCAACTCTGGGTCCTCGTATTGCCTCTCCTTTGCTTCAGCTATAAGAGATGATTTTGCAGTATTTTGGAGTATAATTCCACCATCGCCCGAGTGTACTAACCGAACCCACAAACAAGCCAATTGATGAATCTCTAGTTAATTGTCTTTTTCGGCCTTTACATGTGCTAAGCTACCCATAGATTGGCGACTTCAGGAATCTGCTACAATATTAGCTTTCCTTGGATGGTAGAGAATGTTAACATCGTAATCTTTCAATAACTCAAGCCATCGCCTCTATCAGAAATACAACTCTTTTTGCTTGAAGATATATTGCAGGCTTTTATGATCTGTGAATACATCAACATGAACACCATATAAATAATGTCGCCATATCTTAAGTTCATGGACAACCACAGCTAATTCGAGGTCGTGGGTCGGATAAGTCTGCTCATGCTTACTTCACTACCTTGAAGCATACGCAATTACTTTCTCATGTTGCATAAGGACATATCCTAACCCGACACCTGAGGCATCACAATACATGGCATAACCCTCTGGACCCTCTGGAAGTGCTAGAACTTGTGCTGAGGTCAACCTGCTCTTAAGCTCCTGGAAACTTTGCTCACAGGCCTTTGTCTACTGAAACTTAGTTGCTTTCTGCGTCAACTTCGTTAATGGTGCTGAAAGAGAAGAAAAACCCTCTACGAACCTCCGGTAGTATCCTGCTAAGCTTAGAAAACTACGAATATCTATCGGAGTGGTAGGTCTAGGCCAGGATTTCACAGCCTCAATCTTCTGAGTGTCTACCTTTATACCTCCATCGGATACAATGTGCCCCAAGAATGCTACAGACTTCAACAAGAACTCACATTTAGAAAACTTAACATATAATTTATTATCACGGAGGGTTTGGAGTACCGCTCGTAGGTGGTCCACATGCTCATTCTCTGAACGTGAATAAACCAGAATATCATCAATAAAGACTATCACGAATAGATATAAATATGGCCGGAATAGACTATTCATCATGTCCATAAATATGGCAGGTGCATTCGTCAACCCGCAGGACATGACAAGGAACTCGAAGTGGCCATATCGGGTCCTGAAAGCTGTCTTGGAACTATCTTTCTCCCAAACTCTGACCAGGTGGTACCCCGACCGCAAATCTATCTTTGAAAAACATCTAGCTCCCTGCAACTGATCAAACAAGTCGTCTATCCTTGGAAGTGGATACTTAATCTTAATAGTTACCTTGTTCAGTTGCCTATAATCGATACACATCCTCAGTGAGCCGTCTTTCTTTCGTACAAATAGTACCGGTGCACCCTAAGGTGAGGTACTGGGTCTGATAAAACCTTTCTCCAGTAAATCATTTAACCGCTCCTTCTACTCATTCAATTTGACCGGTGCCATTCTATATGGGGGGATGGATATTAGTTGCGTTCCTGGAAGCAAATCGATGCCAAAATCAATCTCTCGCTCTGGAGAAATTCCTGGAAGTTCATCTGGAAATACATCTACGTACTGTTTGACTATTGGAATAGACTGAAGTGTAGGTATCTCAGCATCTGAATCTTTAGCTGGCACAATATGATAAATGCACCCTTTTGCGATCATTTTCCTCGCCTTCAAATATGAAATAAACATACCTCTGGGTGTCGCTGTATTACCTACCCATTCAAGAACAGGGTCACCTAGAAAATGAAATCTAGCTATCTTTGCTCGACAATCAACTGTGGCATAGCAAGCTGCCAACCAGCCCATGCCCATGATAGCATCAAAATCCAACATCTCTAGCTCAACTAGGTCGGCTGAGGTCTGACGACCAGAAACTGACATCGTACAACCTCGGTAAACCCGTCTTGCGATAATCGATTCACTGACCAGTGTAGATACCGCAAAAGGATCACTTAGTATTTCAGGAACTACACCAAACTACCCCGTGACAAATGGGGAAATGCATGATAAAGTAGATCCTGGGTCTATCATGGCATAAGCATCGTGAGAGCAAATGGTCAACATACCTGTCACAATGTCTGGTGAGGATACCTGGTCCTGTCGACCCGCTAACACATAGCTACGATTCTGGTTACCACCTAAACTGCAACCTCTACCTCTGCCTAGACCTCTACCAGTCAAAGACTGAGACTCGCACCCTGAAGGATGCACAGACATAGATAATCATGTTGCTAAATTCGCTGGTTGCGCCATACCCCTAGAATCGCTATTTGGGAAATCTCGCATCATATGCCTCGGACGTCCACATGTATAACAAGCATCGGAACTCGCTCGGTATTGGCCTAAGTGTCCTCTACCACAGATGGCACACCGCGGCGGATATTGCCATGTCTGCCCCAAACCTCGCTATCACTGCAAACCTGACGTCTGGGAGCTTCCACCTGATCCTGACAGAGTATAGCGGTCATACCTGCAACCCTATAGCTGAGGTGGCAGAGGTCTAGGTGGCCGTTTGATGTACTGGGGCCTGTAACTACCCTGAGACCTGGCAAATCTCATCCTCTTACGCTTCCCCGAGTCAGTCTTTTCCGTACCCTGCTGCCGACGCCTACCCCTTTCTATATTCTGGGAAAGTGCCTGAATCCGAGAGATATTGATACTATCCTCTAATGGAGCAGTGGCACATGCCTCGGTCAACTCTGGGGCCAACCCTGCTATAAACCTGTGGATCCTGTCCCGCATAGTAGCAACTATGGATGGTGCATATCTGACCAATGAGTCAAAACAGAGACTATACTCTCGAACACTCATATTGCCCTGCTTGAGGGCTAGAAACTGATCAACGCGGGCCTATCAGATCTCTCGTGATAAGTACTGGTCAAGGAAGGCGTCTGAAAATTTCTCCCAAATAGCAGGAGGTGCAGCATGTCCCCTGGACCTTTCTCATCCCTCGTACCAAAGGATGGCTATATCTCGGAGTCGAAAAGCTGCTAGCTCAACTGCCTCTTTCTCCCTAGCATGCATAACCAGAAAGATCCTATAAAACTGATCTGTGAAATCCTGCGGGTCCTCCCTCTGATCTGTCCCTGTGAACTCTGGCGGACACAAAGCAATAAAGTCTCGGACCCTTGAACTCCCAGATCCCTCAGAAGGTCTTGCACCAGCGGATGCCCTAGCCTGTTGCTGGGTAGCTACCAACTGTGCCAACAAATGCACCGCATTCCTCATGTCCTGATCTGATGGAAGCGGAGGGGGAACTAAATGTGCGGTCTCCCTAGGAATCTCCTCAGGTGGCGGAGGAGCCGGTAATGGCTAGGTAGGGGTCTCTCCCTGGGCCTCTGATTGGGCCCCATCTACTGGGGTTACCCTGCTAATCCCCTCAACTACTGTTGTTTCTCTTCTTTGGCTAGCCGTAGTCTTCCTATTTACCGTCATTTGTGCATGAAACCGCCAACACGTAAGTTTAACTCAAATTTCCCATAACTCAGTTCTACAACACGATTTAGATTTAAAAGAAGGGTAACCAACTTCTAAATGCCTTGTAGTCCCCTTCTTCTATAATGTGGTGCACCACACAACTATAAACAAGACCCTACTAGACACGGCTTGTAGACTCCCCAGGACAGAACTGCTCTGATACCACTTTTTGCATGCCCCGAGACTGGGGTCAAGACCAGCACCCTGTGCCTCATCTATCCTTGCGTACCAATTTGCGACTCAGGAATTCTGGACATATAATGTCATACTTTGGCCAGGGGCTACATTGCAAGGCAGTTTGTGAAGCAAAATATAAAACTGAATAGAGACTAATGCTGACTAAATGTCAACATAAAGCTGGGCCGGGAAGGCAGTCATAACTACTATAACTGACAAGCCAACAAAATATACGTACAGGGCATACAAGCCCAACATACTCCACTAACTGATCGGATATGTCTACAAGCCTCTACTGATGGATGTACTATGATTAGAACAGGGCCCCGACCTACCCATAACGTATCTACATACATACACAAGATGTACACAAAACTTCTAGACCCAGCAACTCCGAAGGAAGGGGAGCTTACCGATACAGCTGAACTCGAGCAACACCTACTGAGGAGGTCTACTCGTCTGTCTGTCTGAACCTGCATGCATGAAATGCAGCGCCCCCAGGAAGGGACGTCAGTACGAAATAGTGTACCTAGTATGTAAGGAAATATACTGAAAGCTAAAACTGAACTGATAATATAATATCTGAAAGCATTTGGGGGTCAAAGATAATCTAAAGATATGCTCACCTGCTGATACTGACTCTATTATAGTAAATAAAATAGTTGTCTGGCCTTATAAGGCTTTGGTATATATATATATAACTGCTCTGTCGTAGTAGGCTCGCTCATAGGCACTCGGCCATACTAGACTCTGTATCTCAGCCAACTAGGCTTGCTCATAGTCACTCGGCCACAGTAGGCTCGGTATATAACTTAGCATCTGATCAGAGGTTGCCCAATAGGGTCCTGCCCATCGATTATAGCTCGATGGTGATGAAAATACTGTAATACTGTATATATAGGCTCTCTGATCTCTTGACTAGAAGAAGGCAATACTCAATTAAATATGAAGTCCCGATAAGGAGAATACTGTAATTTATGAGACTAGGATAATGTATATCAATTTGAGAGTATGAACTTCTCTATATGCCGCGTTATCAAACACATGTTATTACGAGATCATGCCAAAATGAAGGAAGGGCTTAGCCTTAACATATCTGGAGTAGGGAAAAATTTCGTATGATATTCCTGGAAAAGGTTCCACCGTACTTTGAATAAATTACTTCCATCATACTTCATTTGGACAACGACTAGGGTACTATGTTTATTTTTAACTTATGCGACTGAACTTAGAATGAAACTCTAAGCTGCCTACGTACCTCGATGAAAAGGATCAAGTCATACCGTAGTTCAGAATGGGCGATTTTTTTTTTGGAGAGGACCGTACATAGTTTAGACTCATGCGGGCCAGGAGTGTAGGAACATACAGTTTACGCTCATGTGTCAAGGAGCGTTGCAACTTCTAGGATAATACTTCTTAAAAAACTTGCCATTGATAGGGTCGATTCTCATGCCATCTGCATCAACAAGCTTGTAAGCCCCACTTGAATAAGCTTCTTGTACAACATATGGCCCATCCCATTTTGAAGTG
>AWOL01S0099035.1:0-11319 GCA_000715115.1 Nicotiana otophora
AGTTATTACTGGATACTCGATCAAATTTTGCTTCAGCCGACATGATGCTATTGAGCTTTTCTCCTTTAACCCTTGGGTGAAAGCTTGGATGGCCCAGTCGTCTGTGACCGGTGGCAATTCCATGTGTTCCATTTGAAATCGGGACACGAACTCTCTCACCATTTCATTACCCCTTTGTTTTACTTTGAANCCAGACATTCAATTAATATAACCTACTCCAGTTCTTCGATCGTTGACTTGGTGGCATCGGAGTCGTCAGGGACTATGAGAGATCGAGGTGTCGGAAACTTTTCCTCGTCATCTTTTATCTCCTGCTTCACCGATTCGGTCGAGACTGGTTGCTGTGATTGCTATTTGGTTTCTCGCCTATCTTTTGTGCTCGACCTTTCTGAGGCCGATAATGTTGGTATCAGTGTTATCTCATCGACCGCAAACATTTCCTTCACAGCATGTTGCTCCCCGTATACTGTCTTCACGCCGTACGACGTAGGGAATTTCATCACTTGGTGTAGAGTCGATGGTACTGCCCTCATATTGTGGATCTATGGTCTTCCGAGTAGGGCATTTTACCTTATATCGCCTTTGATTACGTGGAACTTGGTGTTTTGGATGGTTCCAGTCACATTTACGGGCATCATAATTTCCCCTTTAGTTATTTCACTGGCCATATTGAAGCCGTTTAAGACCCGAGCTGCGGGCATGACTTGATTCTATAAACCAAGCTTCTCCACTACCCAAGATCGAATGATATTCGCAGAGCTACCTAGATCCACTAAGGCACGCTTAACTTGAACTTTATTTAATAGGATAGAAATTACCACAGCATCGTTGTGATGTTGATACATGCCCTCAGCTTCTTCAATTCCGAATGATAAAGTGCCCTCGAGTACATAGCCTTGAGTTCGTTTTCCCCCTGTGGCCGGTATCTTGCCGTATTTGAGCACGGGTCCCTGTGGAGTATCGACCCCACCGATGATCATATGAATGATATGTAGAGGTTCCTCTTGTTTATCTCTTTTGCTGGCATCCCTTTCTCTGAAGTGATTCTTGGCCCGGTCACTGAGGAACTCTGGAAGGTGGCCCTCATTGAATAGATGGGCTACCTCTTCTCTTAATTGTTTGCAATCCTCAGTCATGTGGCCATGCGTATCATGATTCTTGCACATCGAATCGGGTTCCTTTGGGAAGGGTCTGTTTGCATGGGTCTAGGCCACCTTGTATCTTTGATTCTTCCGATCACCGATATAATGCCCGATGCGTCGATGCTGAAATTGTACTCTGATAGCCGAGGTGCCTCTATAGGATATGCATATTTATCAATGCCACTCTTGCTCATAAGCCCCCGAGAATTGTGTCCTCGATCACTCCTTCGATTATTCCGAATGGCATTGCGCGTTGAATCGTTGTTCATTCGATCTACGACGTACGGTTGATATCGGTCTCTGTTCGGCCTTTGCTCTCTGTCGATGTCCCTCTGGTTTTTAATAGTTGTCCTTTTCTAATGCATGGACCCGGAAGGAGCTCCCAACTGGTCGTCTTCGACCCTAATTTTTGACTGATATCGGTTGTGTACATCCGCCCAAGTTATTACTGGATACTCGATCAAATTTTGCTTCAGCCGACATGATGCTATTGAGCTTTTCTCCTTTAACCCTTGGGTGAAAGCTTGGATGGCCCAGTCGTCTGTGACCGGTGGCAATTCCATGTGTTCCATTTGAAATCGGGACACGAACTCTCTCACCATTTCATTACCCCTTTGTTTTACTTTGAAGATGTGCGATTTCCTTGTTGCAACCTTTATGGCACCAGCATGTGCCTTTACAAACGAATCCGCTAACATGGCAAAAGAATCGATGGAATTTGGCGGCAGATTATGATACCAAATCATCGCTCCCTTCGAGAGGGTCTCTCCGAATTATTTCAATAATACGGATTCGATCTCATCGTCTTCCAAATCGTTACCCTTGATGGCACACGTGTAAGAGGTGATGTGTTCGTTGGGATCGGTCGTACCATTATATTTGGGAATTTTGGACATACAGAATATTTTGGGGATTCGTTTTGGGGCTGCACTCGAGGGAAAAAGCTTTTGTATGAATGTTTCCAAATCCAGCCCTTTTATCATTGGTGGAGCTCCCGGGATCTGATCGACCCTAGAATTATATGTTTTTACTTTTTTATCATTGGCTTCGACTCGTTTTGTGAGTTCCCCGAGCAATTTAGTAATTTCGGGAGTAGTCTCCAATTCTTGCTCGCTTGACTTCACTATGGCTGGCTCCATTCTGTGGGTGATTTCTTGAAGCGGATTGGGCTCCGTCCTGCTTTGTACCTGAGTTTGGCTCTGCAACTGAGCTATCACTATTTGCTAGGCTTGTAACATCTCGAAGATCATCCGTAAGCTGACTCCGATCTCTTCCACGTTGTGGGTGTCTCGAGCTACGGATTGAGTACTGACCTGAATGCTTTTTTCCGGTTCGGAACGTTGGTTCACCTCAAGAGCCACTTGTGAATTGACATCTAGCGGTACTTCGACTCAGATTTCAGGTACTTCGACTCGAGCTTCAGTGACATTGTTAAGTGGCCTTCCGGCCTTCGGTATCAAGGTTTCATCTTGAAGGCCGACTTCATGGTCTATAGGTAAAGCCATCAATTAAGGGTTTGCCATTGCTGATTCGAAGTTGTAAACTGGTGTGTATTGAAGATTTGTATCAAACAATCACTGTTGCCCTTAGCCCCACGGTGGGCGCCAAACTTTTTACCCAGAAAGTCGGATATAGTTAAATTATAGGTAGTTCTAAAGATATATGATATAGCTTGACATAAATTGTACGTAGAAGTGGAAATGTTTAGATTCTTGGCTATAAAAACGGGATATAAATTATTGAACAAAGAGAATGAATATGCTGAGTAAAACAGGCTCAAAAGATTTATTCTTCAATAAGAGAAGTTGTCTTTTCTTACAATGTGTGAACCTGCCCTATGCTTACAAGGATTTTCCCCTTTATAGTAGAGAGATCTTACTTTATTTATAATAAAAAATATATAGTGGAGAACCCATGATAAATTGCCTCTTCCTCGATTTCCGCCAAGATTCTCTCCCCTAGTGCGGTTGGAACAACTCTTGTCTGCGAGCTCAATACTAGCTCGAGCTCGGTATTGGGTCGAGCTCTCGGCCTTGGTTCAAGTTCATCATTCGGAGTGAGTGTCAATTGGTCTGTGCGTCTCCGACAACCTTCACGTTGCCTTGCGGTTCGATTTGGTCATGGGCTCGATAATAATACCGAGCCGATTCCTCGATCGGTCTTGAAGCTTGTTTGTACTATCTTCGGAACTCGTCTCGAAGTCTCACTTTGGTTTCTTACCATTCGAACTCGATCAAACGTACGGAGGCCGAAATCTATTTCGACCGTATACAACTTATAATGATATGTATGCATATGATCCTTAATAATTTTAAATCACTTAATCATATATATATTCAAGAAGTCATTTTTAAATACGTGCTCATATATTGCAGAGCTTTGTTGGGGAGAGGGTTGGTGCATTTAGTTTTGATGAATGACCAGAGGCTCCAATTATATAAACATATTTAACGTTACAAGAAAATAATAATAACCTTAATAAAAAAATAACGTTCCGTAGCTACATAATCACGGATTTACGATGAACTTATAGTTGCATCAATAATTAAAAAAGAAAAAAGTAAATTGAGATAATAAGATTTGCGATGAAAATTAAAATTTATCGCTAATTTTTGCTCCAATATATGATGAAAAGTTTTAAGACAGGATCTCNCCTTAACAAAAAATAACGTTCCGTAGCTACATAATCACGGATTTACGATGAACTTATGGTTGCATCAATAATTAAAAAAGAAAAAAGTAAATTGAAATAATAAGATTTGCGATAAAAATTAAAATTTATCGCTAATTTTTGCTCCAATATATGATGAAAAGTTTTAAGACAGGATCTCTATCGATAACTTTATAATTCGTAATTCGTATTAGTTTATATATAATTTTCTTATATCTAGTTACATTGGGATATCTAAGTACAAATAAAGACTAATTATATTGTTATTCTTGTTAAACTAGTATTAGTTGTAAGTTCCAATTTTAATTAAAAATATTTAATTATATCTAATTAATGTGTGAATAACTAATTATATTGAATCAAACAACAATAATATTATATCAATTACATTGTATAACAAATTATATATATTTATTCTAGACAATAAAATATGTTATAATGGTATAGTTTTTATTATCTTAATAACTATTAATTATCATTAATCAAATTATGCACCAAATCTAAAAATTAAAAATTTAATATTATTCTTATATAAGAAGGACTCTCTTGTGAGCATTATTTGTATTTAAGAGTAGTTAAATATTTTCACTATTATTATGCTTATTTTTGAGTTTTATTTGTATTAAAAAAATAGTTACATATTCTCACTTTTATTTTGTTTATTTTTGTAAAAGAAGTTAAGAACTTAATATGACTGATATAGGGTTGTATAACAAAACAAACCAGTAAATCATAATTTATTTTTTGTTAAATAATAAATATCATAATTCTTATTAAACAAAGTATTACTTGAGAGTTTCAAATCCAACTTAAATAAGTATATAGTTATAGTTATTATATTTAAATATATTGATATATTAGATTTAAACAGTTATGTACTCGTATCTATCTACATTCATTACTAGTTATATTCAACTTAGATAAGTATAATAGTTATTGATTTAATGATCTGATATTATTTTATAACATCATAAATCTAACTTAACACTAAAAATTAAGAAGCTAATATTATTGAATTATGAATATATAACAAAACTAACAATATCATATAGGACAAGAAAAGCTATAAAAAAATATTTTAGAATAACTTTATTCCATGCAAATAGTTTTTATTTTATTTTACTTAAATGTAATATATTTATTCTTTGGTTTATTTCATATGTTGTTTTCTCACTTTTATTTGCGTTTATAGTATTTGCATTAAGAAGTAAAATTGTAATGACCTGACCAGTCATTTTGGGAATTAGCGCCCCGTTCGGTAGCTTAAGGTCTCGAGAAGTTTCATAATTTGTATTATGACTTGCGTGTGTGGTCGAGATTTGTTTTCAGATGATTCAGGATTTAATTGAAAGAACAATTGTTATTTTTGAAGCTTAAATGAAAAGAGTTGACCGGATTTGACCTTTGAGCAAACGACTCCGGAATAGAGTTTTGATGATTTCAATAGTTTCGTATGGTGATTTTTGGACTTAAGCGTGCGTCCGAATTTGAATTTAGAGGTCTGTAAGGTAATTTGAAGCATTTCGGCGAAAGAAAGTTAAAATTTTAGAAGGTTGAGAGGTTTGACCGAGAGTTGACCTTGGTGATATCGGGGTCAAAATTTGATTCCGAGAGTTGGATTAGCTCTGTTATGTCATTTGGAACTTGTGTGCAAAATTTGACGTCATTCCGGATTGATTTGATATGCTTCGGGATGAGTTTTGGAAGTTGGAAGATTTGAAAGTTCATAAGTTCGATTCGTGGTGCGATTCGTAGTTTCGACGTTGTTTGATGTGATTTGAGGCCTTGACTAAGTTCGTATCGTATTTTAGGACGTATTGATATATTTGGTTGAGGTCCCAGGGATCTCGGGTGGATTTCGGATGGTTAACGGATCAGATTTTTGGACTTTAGAAATGCTGAGGAGTTCGGGATTGGTGCCATCGCACCTGCGATGGGTTTGGTCGCAGGTGCGCAGTCGCATAAGCAAGGAAGTAGCCACAGAAGTAGCTGGGAAGGTTTAGGGTAGAGGTCACAGGTGCGATGTTATTTTCCGCACTTGCGTGATTACGGAAGCGGTGTCTGGGGACGCAGAAGCGAGGTAAGCCCAGAAGCACATTTGCAGCTCGCACATGCGTTTGCGTAGAAGCAGACTTTCTGCCCTAGGTGCGATGGGTTCAATTGGATGTGGACTCCACAGAAGCGACGCTTGTGTCGCAGAAGCGACATCGTAGGTGCACAAATTGTTTCGCAGGTGAGATTCTGGAAAAAATCATAAAGGATCAAAGATAGTCATTTTTCATTATTTTGGTTGAGTTGGAAGCCTCGGTTTTGGGCGAATTTGGAGGGATTCTTCACGAGTTTGGTTTGGGTAAGTATTCTATATCCGAATTTAGTTGTACTTCATGATTATATGGTTATTTTCATCATTTATTAGTCAATCAAATGGAAGAAATTGAGAAATTTGCATAATCTTTCAAAAATATAAAATGGAGATTTAAAGGGCGATTCCTTATCGGAATTTGGTAATTCTTGTGTGGTTGGACTCGTTATCGAATGGGTGTTTGAATTTAATAATTTTGGTCGGGGTTCTAAGGTGCGGGCCTAGAGTTTGGCTTTTGAGTTGGCTTTTAGTTCATGTTAAAGATCGAAGCTTTATTGTCCGAAATTATTTTCTATGAGTTTTATTTATGAATTAAAGTTATTCTGTTTAGATCTGAGCCGTCCGGAGGGTGTTTCACCCGAGAAG
The DNA here is from genome assembly GCA_000715115.1 of Nicotiana otophora. Lineage (NCBI taxonomy): Eukaryota > Viridiplantae > Streptophyta > Magnoliopsida > Solanales > Solanaceae > Nicotiana > Nicotiana otophora. The sequence continues at coordinate 6,542 of AWOL01S0099035.1, forward strand.
GTTATTTTAGAGTAACAATTTACCTTTTTTTAGGTAAGTATCTTTCCTAACTTTATGTGGGGGAACTACCCCTTAGGATTCGAGTCTTTTGTGCTAATTGTGTCATGTGAAGGTCGAGTACGCGAGGTGACGAGTACGTGCTCAGACTTATTTGTGGAAATTTGACAGTCTACTGCTCTTAGGTTCTTATGTCCATTAAATATGGAGTTGTTTTATCATGTTAAATTTCTCATTTACTAAATTCACCCTTACGTGTCTTAGTTGGAATTAATTGCTTCATGTTCTACCCTTACTGCCGATTCAACTCTTATCTTCCTTAACTGAAGTTGTTGCCTCTTTTATCGTCATGCTATCTTTCCGTAATTTCTTAACCTTAATTGAAATCATTGTTATCCTTCCATAATTGCTTATACCTTAATTGAAATCATTATTATCTCCTTCGTAATTGCTTAACCTTAATGGAAGTTTGTTACCCCTTTCATGGTTGGCGTATTCTTATTTGGGGTCATTGATTCATGCTATCTCTCTTGTTGTCGAATTGCACTTTTGTGGAATCACTGTTACACATTACCTCTCCCTTGTTGAACTATTCTTGTTGAGACTATTATTTCCCTATTGTGTCTTTCTCTATGAGTTTGTTCTTCCGTTTATTTGTGTTCTGATGTTCTTATATTGATTTACTTGTCGTATTCTTATGTTATTATTGTTGTTGCTGTTGTATTCAGTATTGTTGAGCCGAGGGCTATAGGTGGTTGTGATATTGAAACTGTTTTGAGAAAATATTGTGGCATTTGGGCACATATTGTGAAAGTCATTTATTTGAGTTGTTATGTTTTTGGCATACGTGTTTTGTTGAGAAATATTTTTATGTGTTTGCATGAGGTTTCTGTCGTGCGGTTGTTATTGTGTTGTACGAGGTTTCTGCCGTGCGATTGTTATTGTATTGCACGAGGTTTCTGCTGTGTTGCTATTATTGATACGCATGCAGTGGTATAAGGTGTGGGTGTTGAAACTCATGCGGTGAGATAAGGTGGGCTTAAAATGCGTGGCTAGTAGGGGAACTACTATAAGCCAAACGATGTGATAAGGTAGGATAAAAAGCGGGATGCTATTTCGAGAAAATAATTTTCAAAAACTAAATATAAAGGCTCTCGCGGTGATATAAGAAAAGTTGTGATTCATTTATGATTTGAGACTACGAGGCGGTATNTTGTTGTTGCTGTTGTATTCAGTATTGTTGAGCCGAGGGCTATAGGTGGTTGTGATATTGAAACTGTTTTGAGAAAATATTGTGGCATTTGTGCACATATTGTGAAAGTCATTTATTTGAGTTGTTATGTTTTTGGCATACGTGTTTTGTTGAGAATTGTTTTATGTGTTTGTATGAGGTTTCTGCCGTGCGGTTGTTATTGTGTTGTACGAGGTTTCTGCCGTGCGATTGTTATTGTATTGCACGAGGTTTCTGCTGTGTTGCTGTTATTGATACGCATGCAGTGGTATAAGGTGTGGGTGTTGAAACTCATGCGGTGAGATAAGGTGGGCTTAAAATGCGTGGCTAGTAGGGAACTACTATAAGCCAAACGATGTGATAAGGTAGGCTAAAACGCGGGATGCTATTTCGAGAAAATAATTTTCAAAAACTAAATATAAAGACTCTCGCGGTGATATAAGAAAAGTTGTGATTCATTTATGATTTGAGACTACGAGGCGGTATCTCGGGAGTGCTCTTGTTGTCATTTTCCCTTTTTCTGTGTACTTGTCTTTGATTGTTAGTTTTCTTAGCATACTATTAATTGTTTTCCTTCATGTTGCACTATTTGCTGAGCTCTGTGTTTCTAATCTTATTGTGCTGGTCGCTGCTTCAAACTTCATTGCTGCTTCTGTTACACCGTACATTTCGTGGTGATTGTTGCTTATGTGCCATTCATTGACTCTACTCTTATTTGTTGACTGAAATTATGGTAGAACACTTGCAGAAGCATACACGTAGTTAAATCACCCATATCGGTTTTAAAAGGTGAATCCTGACGACATTAACCATTATACGTACTCTTGTTTTCTTGCCTTATGTGTAAGGATTGTTCTATTAGCATGTGAGTCATCCGTGCGGTTATGAGTTATAATGTAGGCACAAGATGCCAAGTGATTAGGGTTCATGGATTAGGACCCGTGATATGTGATTATGAGGTTCGGTACCTCGTGGAAATGCTTGAACAAATTTGGTATGAAAGCGGTTGTTCTCATTGAGTTGTTGCTGGTTTTTCCTTTATTTGGTTTCCCCGGACTTAGACTGTGATTAGTTACTCCACAACATTATTACATGACTGATTCCTGTTGAATATTGTTGTTACTAGTGTATCATTGCAAGTATTGTCTTGTACTCCTTTTCTTGCTTAGCTTTATATTAATATCATTTCTCCGTTAGTTCATCTAGACACTTGTTCGGGTTATTTAGTCCGGTAGGTGTCTTAACTGTCCCTCGTCACTACTCCACCGAGGTTATTCTTGATACTTACTGGGTACCGCTGTGGTGTACTCATACTATATTTTTGCATATTTTTGTACAGATCCAGGTGCCTCGGTTGTTGTTGATTATTAGCTAGCTGGTCGAGCTGTGGAGACCCAAGGTAAACCCGTCGTCACGTTCGTAGGCCTCAGAGTCACCTTCTGATATTTTCATTGTACTATTTAATTCCATCTAAACAGTTGTATTTAGGGATTTTCTAGCAAACTAAGTAGAATTTATGACTTGTACTACCGGTTTTGGAAATTATAATTTGTATAAGATTTTTATCTCGTATTGTAGCGACCCGACCGGTCATTTTGAGCATTTTTACTTCCCTCGGTAGTTTACGGGCATGAGTAGCTCTGTATGATGTATTTTGACTTGTGTGAATCATCGATTTTGGTTTTCAGGTTATTCGGGACTAATTTGAAAGAATGATTCTCAACTAGGGAGCTTTAAATTTGAAAAAGTTGACCAAGTTTGACTCTTTAGCATTTGACCTCGGATTGGAATTTTGATGGTTCCGTTAGCTCCGTAGGGTGATTTTGGACTTAGGAGCGCATGCGGAATGTGATTTAGAGGTCCGCTGTTGAATTTGGCTCGAAATAGCGAAAGTAGAAATTTTGGAAAGGTTGACTGGGAGTGGAAATTTTGATATCAGAGTCGGATTCCGATTTCGGAAGTTGGAGCGGGTCCGTAAAGTCGAATGTGACTTGTGTGAAAAATTTGAGGTCAGTCGAACGTGATTTAATAAGTTTCAGCATCTGTTGTAGAAGTTTGCAGTTTCAAAGTTCATTGAATTTGGATGGAGCTGTGATTCATCTTTCTGATGTTGTTATGTGTGTTTTGGGCCCTCGAATAGGTCCGTGTTATGTTATGGGACTTGTTGGCATGTTTGGACGGGGTCCCGAGGGGCTCGGGCGTGGTTCAGATTGAATTCAGGCTATTTGCCTTCATGTTTTCAGTACTGGTGTGTTCTGGTGTCTGGTGTCACATTTCTTCATTGTGTTCGCATGGCAAGTATCGCAAACGCGTAGTGTATTTTGATGGAAGCAACAGTTGTTCTTCGCGATTGCGAAGTATGTTACGCGTTCGCGTATTAAGGATCGCGTTCGCGTAGTGTTGAGGTTTGGCAACTGGAGCTGTGGAATCCTTCATTGCGGTCGCGTAATATGAGCCTCGTTCGTGAAATTTTGGCAGCAGTGGTCATCGCATTCGCGAGGGGTGTATCGCGAACGCGTAGAGTCTTTTGTGGCAGTGTGCATTTTGTTTACCGCAAACGCGATGGTTTTCCCGCGTTCAGGATACCTGGGCAGAAGTATAAAGTACTCTATTTCGAGGGTTTCGGCCATTTTTATATTTTTGGAGCTATGGAGCTCGGATTGAGGCGAATCGTGAAGCAATTTTCACCATATGAATTGGGGTAAGTATTTTCTACTCAGTTTTGGTTATATTCCAAGAATCTATCTTCGATTTTAGCTTTTGGTTGATGAATTTTAAAGAGGAAATTGGGGGTTTTGGCCTAAAGTTTCATAATATGAATTTTTGAGTTTTGAACATCGAATTGGGGTCAGATTTGAGTGAAACTAGTATGGTTGGATTCGTAATTGAATGAGTCGTTGTATTTTGTAAATTTTGTCGGGTTCCGAGGTGTGGGCCCGGGTTGGATGTTTGGCCGGTTTTGGGCTTGTTGATTCAAGATTTGATCTTGTTCGATCGGGATTGGTTCCTTTAGCATTGTTTGATGTACTTGAGTTATTGTTCGTTAGTTTCGGGATGTTCGAAGGTCGGAACGCACGTGATGGCATCTTCGGAGCATCGTTTGGCTTGCTCGACATTGATATTGGCTTGTTCGAGGTAAGTAACATGCTAGGTGACAGACGTGTGGGCGTACACCATGTGAATTGAGACTCTTTGTTCCCATGGCACTATATAGTGGTCCTACTTTGTTGATATCCGTGTTTTCACCATGTAATAAAGTAGTTAATCTGTTAATCATGCTAAATATCATGTTTAGGCTTTATAATGATATTGTTAGGACCCATAGTGGTCGTTTCTTGCTGTCATCTCACTGATTTCATTGATATATTGTACTCATTCATATTCATGCATTCATATCATATCTCAGTCTCAGTTGTTATTTATTGATACATCATATCATTGTTGTCGGTCTAGTTTCATGGCATTGTGAAGCCCGTGAGAGAGACTTGAGAGATTGATGACTGAGTGAGGCCAAGGGCCTGAGTGAGAGTGACATTTTGGGATAGGGCTG
>AWOL01S0099057.1:0-21455 GCA_000715115.1 Nicotiana otophora
TCGCAGAAGCGAGGAAGTGAATCGCAGAAGCGACTAGAATTGAACTGGGTAGAGGTCGCAGGAGCAAAGAAATTCCCGCACCTGCGTGATCGCATGTGCGACCACTGGAGCGCAGGAGCGGACAGAGCCAACTGGGCATGGCTTCGCAGAAGCGATCGTTTTGTCGCAGAAGTGACATCATAGATGCGAAATGCCTTCCGCAGGTGCGATGAGCTGCTGGCCAGGGACTTCCGTAGGAGCGAGTTTTGTCTCACAAAAGATAAACCGCATGTGCGCAACTATGTCCGCAGGTGCGAAGCAGCGCTGGGCCGAATTGTTTTAAGACGGGTTCTTGCTCATTTTTCACACCATTTCTTCATGGGAGCCGACTTGGGAGCAATTTTAGAGCACCATTTTCACCATCAACTGGGAGGTAAGCGATTTCTTCACATTGTAAGTTAATTACACGGATTCTATAAGGATTTAACATGGAAAAGTATGGAAAATTACGAGATTTTGGTAGAAAACCTAGAATTTGGTATTTTTGGATTTTGACCACGAAATTAGACATGGAATTGGGAGTAAATTATATATTCGAGTTCGTAATGTTCTAGGTAATGTTTATCTTTGAAAAGTTTCGGAATCTGGGCACGCGAGCTCGGGGGTTGACTTTATTGACTTTTCGAGCGGAGTTGGGAATTGTTATGAATTAATTTAGTATGAGAATTAGAGTATATTTTTATTGGTTTGCACATTGTTTGACTAGTTTTGGAGCGACGAGTGTCGGTATGAAGTGTTAGAGTGGCGTTGGAGCTGGTTATGGAACTTCGGACCAAGGTAAGTCTCATGTCTAATTCTGTGAGTGAAAAACTACCCCTAGGTGATGTATTTGATATGTGCTACTTGTTACGGGGGCTACATACGCACGAGATGATGAGATTTCATAAGTAGCTAGATTCATGTTATTGTCTGGGTAGACTTTGGTTCACACCATGCTATAATTGTACTATAGGAGTTATCTTTGTTCGTTTAATTCCTTTATATCGCATTACGACTGGAGACTAGACTTGCGTAGAGCGATAGACTTGTTATGGTAGAGATTTGACGGGCTTCATGATTAGCCGCAGAATAATTGTACTCCTCTTACGAATTCCTCCCGCGCTATGTGTTTTCATCGAAACATTTTCCTTAAAATTCATAACTCACACGTTTATTTTTGAGTAGGGTCAAGGACCCATTAAAACTTCTTATTCTAATGGGATCGGGTCGTTCGCCTCGGCAGGATTATGTATCACACTCTCATGGGAGTGGGTCGTTCGCCTCGGCAGTATAATAGATGCATCTATGGTTCGTGTTATTCGACCATCGGCAGTGCACACAGTATGATGGGATCGGGCCGTATGCCTCGGCATTTCTATAAATACTCTTATGAAATCGTGCGTAATATTTGACAAGAAGCCAGTGTATATGTGAGTTTTTCCTGATTTGAATTGTGACGACCTATCTGGTGAGGTCCATTATATATATACTCTGGTTGAGGAGGTAACTGCTTACTGAGAGCTTGAATTTATTATTGATGGGAGGATTGTACCATGTATTCATACTTGTTTATTTCATTTATTTACTCTTCCTCATATGTATTTACTTTCTACTGTATCTTATTGGACCACTAGTAAGTGTCGATGCCGACCACTCGCCACTACTTCTATGGGGTTAGGCTTGGTACTTACTAAGTACGCGTTGCTTTTCGTACTCATGCTACACTTGCTGCACTTATTGTGCAGGTGTGTGTGTGTGTGTCTATATATATATATATATATGTTTCTGGTGGTCCTCTAGGTGCAGAGGTGTGACTTTTGCGGGGAATTTACGGTGAGCTGCATTTTCTTGTTACGATCCACAGCATACAGAGCCTTCATCAGAGTTATTTGTTTTCCCCGTCTTACTTGTATTCTAGACGGTTGTTGTATCATTATTGTACTCCTTAGTAGATACTCATACACTTGTGATACCAATTTTGGGGGTTCCTACTGGTTGTTTATTATTGTAGTTCGTGTAATTATTAACATTTCACCTTGAAATTATATTTTTATATAGGAATTGGAAAATAAAATCATGGATTTTGTATGAGTACCAGATTTTATACTATTTGATTAATGGGAATTATAATTTTAATGTAATCAAAATGATTAATTAAGTTGATCGATCACTGTTGGCTTGCAAGACGGCAGTGTTAGGTGTCATCGCGACCTATAGTGGATTTTGGGTCGTGACATTGTGGGATTTTGGTAGAAAACCTAGAATTGATATTTTTGGATTTTGACCACGGAATTGGATATGGAATTGAGAATAAATCATATATTTTAGTTCGTTATGTTATGAGTAAAGTTTATCTTCAAATATTTTCGAAATTCGGGCACGTGGTCCCGAGGTTGACTTTATTAACTTTTATAGTGGAGTTGGGGATTGTTACAAATTGATTAATTATAAGAATTGGAGTATAATTTGATTGAGTTGCACATTGTTTGACTAGTTTCGGATCGTTTGGCTTGAATTGAAGAGTTAGAGTGGCGTTGGAGACGGTTTTTGAACTTCGGAGCGAGGTAAGTCTCATGTCTAACATTGTGAGAGGAAAACTACCTCCTAGGTGATAATTATTGTTATGTGCAACTAGTTGTGGGTGCTATGTATGCACGATGTGACGAAAGTTCATACGTAACTAAAGCATGTTTATGTCCGGATAGACTTAGGACTTTATCATGTAATATTTGAATTGTTTGGACTCATTTTTGCTAGCTTAATTAATTGAAATTTTAATTGAAATTGATTTAGAAACATATAAATATATTAGGCTGAGCTTTATCACCTTGAGTTGTTGCCAAGATATTTGATAATGTAAAGGGGTATATTTATTATTGTGTCCATGTACTGTATTGTAAGCACGTGTCTCGTAATTCGATAATTTTCTTCCTTTCTTGTGGAGCGGGTCAAACGCCTCTGAAGTATAATAGATGCATCTATGGTCCGTGCCGCTCGACCCTCGGCAGTGTACACATTATTCTGGATCGGACCGAACGACCTCGGCATAATCGTGCGTTATATCGCTAGCAGTTCGAAGATTTACGAGATTGTCCTTCCATTGATGCCCGGCAATTTATATGGTATTTTCTTATCCGTTCGATACTGGTACTTGATACATTTGAGTTGTTGAGATAGAATAAGAGACCGAGAAACCTATATCTTTAAAAAAAAAAATTGGAAGGTTAAGTAACTTACAGTTTTATCCCATTATTATTGTAGTGCTTCATATCTGCTTACGATTTATCATATTACTTTATTGGACCTTTAGTATGTGTCGATGTCGACCCCTCGTCACTACTTCTCCGGTGTTAGGCTAGATACTTACTCGGTACGCGTTGATTTACATACTCATGTTGCACTTCTGCACTATATGTGCAGTATCTGACAGGTCCATTTGATGATCATCTTGGCGCGTAGGCGCAGCTGTTGAGGAGATTTTATGTGAGCTGCATTCCAGGCTACGCATCGCAGTCCACAGAGTCTCCATCGTACTATTTATTTTATCCTGTCTTATTTACATTTTGGACAGATGTATTATTATTATTATTATTATTATTATTATTATTATTATTATTATTATTGTTGTTGTTGTTGTTGTTGTTGTTGTTGTTGTTGTTGTTGTACTCCTTAGTAAATTCCCATGCACTTGTGACACCGGGTTTTGGGGGTGTTCTAGAACTTGTTATGGATTGTTTTACACTGATTCACTTACACTTATTATTATTTTAACGAAATTGTACGTAACTATAATTTATTTTAATGCACTAACCTCGTTATCCAAGAAAGACTTATGATTTTAAAAATGGTAAAATAAATAATTAAGTGTTGGATTGCCTAACGACGATGTTGGGCGCCATCACGGCCTATGATGGATTTTGGATCGTGACACCTGGCTTCACCAAAAACCTATATTTATTGTTTATATTTTTTGAAACATTTTAAATATTTTATGAAAATACTGGACTTGTTTATTTTTCCAATATATCTTATTATGAATTTTTTAGTTCTATTGTACATATATTTTTACTTCATAAAGCGTATTTATGAATGCTTTTCTATCAATCATAACATTAGATTTCTTTCCATTATTTTGTTTTCACGTTTAAAATGGCAAGTGTTTTCCTTCACGTGAACAAAGGAATGAAAAAACAACACAGAGATCATACTCCTCTCTCTTTTTTAATCTCCAAAATAGATAAAGGAAAGAAACTAAACCAAAAACTGAGTTTTATGATAGTAATATATGGATGTTAAGTAATGAAAGGTTTTTTAATTTATTACACATGAAAAGTAGTGAATAATAAAATATAATACAAAATTATTGACATGGAAAAAAATTGTACTCCTGCATTTTTTGTCAACCACAAACAACACCAAAACAATCCTATAAATTAATAAGACACAACATATATCGAAGGCGAAACAAAAAATCCACGACAAGAAATAAAAAAACAAAAGAAATAAGTTCATCCATACTTACCAGTGGAAGAAAAATATTCAGTGCATGCATTTCTGAAATAATGAGGCAACATTGTAGCTAGTGATAGATTTGGAACTTCAATATTATGTAGGAATCTTAAAGCATATGATTATTTATGTGTTACTTTTGCCGGTATATTAGTGTTATCAAAATAGTAAATGATTTTATGGATATTTTGTAGAAATCTATCAAAAGAATAAGGAGTGACAATTTGTTTCTTTAGCTTTGGGAAGTGGTGATTCGTTTCTGTTTGGCTTTGTAAATGGAATGGTCGTGACTATTGATGAACGGGTATGAAGCATTGTTTTGTGGTTTTGTTTTTGTAGCGTAAGTTTTAAAAAAAAATTTATACTTAGAAGGGTATTTTAGTAATTTAGCTTTTTGGTTTTGGGCTTCCCACTATATATATATATATATATATATATATATATATATATATACACACACCATATTTTACATCAACCGACTATTGTAATTTGTAAATGATCCCAGAAAATTATTTTCTAAAAGGTAGACAATTTTTTGTGTAAAATATTTTTTATGAAAGATATTTTTATCCATACCAAAAGCCCTCCTAATGTACAACGGAATATACATACAACTATAAATGGTTGTACAATCATCAAATCATATGCAGACAAGTTTGTGTTTCCTTTTCTTTCAGCCAAGAAAAAAGTAAGCTCCCAAGTTTGAATTCTACAGGTATATGCAAATTCTTTTACGTCACTGTTTCACGTATTCTGAATCCATTTACAGCTTTGATTAGTTGATATTTCACATCAATGGTCCCGACTAAAGCTAAACAAGTCGAGTTTTATAGTGTATATATTGCTATTGATGTTTGACATATATAGTACTTTAATTATAAAAGCATCTCCTAGCACGGATCATGCATATGTCAAGTTTTTTTGTCGTGTCGTTGACGGTATAAGATTTAATTTATTCCAGCATTAAATCTTTTATAAGTAACTAATATTGTAGTATTTGATTGATAGTAAAATAAAAATAATCTCCACGTAACTAATGTCATACTTGGTTAATGGTATTATATAATATTAACGTTAATGGATTTGTTTGACCAAAAAGTGTGAACCTTTGAGTAAACTAATTAATTTTATATAATGAGAGGTTAAACCTAGTTAACGATATTGAGCTCAGATCTATAGTCGGTTAACACAAATAACGTGGAACAATGTTGGGAGAGGATTAAATGTGGTGTGCACTCAATGTATCGAGACGATTAACGATGGGAGAATATCATGCAATAAATAACAATAAATGACATTAAAGTAAATAAGGAGAATGTTTCATCCAATATAGAATGAGGTGGATGCGTCTTCCTTCTAACAAAGATGAGTGATAGACAAATACTAGAATATCGGAACTATTCTAGGATCTGGGGGAAAAATATGGAATAATAGATAATCGAATCTCTTTAGAAAGGTTGTGCTTGTATTTTATCTAGAGAAAAAGTCTGCTTTTCAAAGAGTGTTCTTATCAGAGAATATTACATACCTTTCACCTTATCTCTCTTTCTATTTATAAGAGACATACCTCCAATTAACCCTAAAAGTACAAGTACAGAGAATATTCAACGGAATATTCTCTTAAATATCATATTACAAAACTAGCCGTTACCGCTGCTTTTGATACCTGACCTCGGTCGTGATTGACTGCTCGGCTATGGGTCCTACTTATTACTAGTCGACCTCGCCGAAATTGCTTTTCGTAACGTCACTTTGTGTCGAATCTTCTTGAGGTAGATTTTGACCCATACAGTTACTCACTCCGCTTATCGAGGCCGACTGTCAGACAACCCATACAACCGATGTATTACGTCGTTTCTTGTGCCTCTACCGTTTTGATAGTAGCGCTGTGCATCGACGGTTTGTTTTCTCGATACCGATGCATGGGTTCTTATAAATAGGGATAAGAGACCCTTTGCTTTATTATTTGCATTCTCAAATATCGAATCCCTATCTCTTTTTTCCTTCTTCATTCATTGTTCTTGCTTTCGTTACCTTCATTCTCGCATCCCTGCTTTCACCGATTCTGGTGACTTTTGCTACACATGACTCCTCCGTGCTTGCATATTCTTCACATATAAACTAACAAAGATGGTTAACGCATCTTCTAGCTCTGGGGGGTATCTGATCATGTACCCTTGGCAGTGTGCATGCCTCCCCACGACGGTGGAGTGGCCATTATTGCTGAGGATGACAGCTTTCCTACGGTAGAGGAAATAATTTCCCATAGCGAGAAGGCTAGATCTGACTTCTCGAAGTTGCCTGAGGACGACCCCGAGATCTCGGAATCGTTGATGAATGAAGTGGCCCTCACCGAGTTTAGGGCTAAATTCAAAATTCCCGCTCATATAGACCTAGTTCATGCAGGGCACGATGTGGTGCAAATTCAGCGCCCTGGGTACTGCATCTTTTACGCATACCCCTTCCATGTAGGTTATTATTTCCCTATCCTCCCTTTGGCCGACCGCTACTACCGGATTTTCCCGACTCAACTTTCCCCCTACATTTATAAACTCATCCGTATGATTTCGAAGTATGAGGAGTTAGCCGGGGTCGAGGTGACCCTTCATCACTTGATGCATCTCTTTGCTCCTAACTTTCACAGAGGGACGATGTTACACCTTCGCCACCGAAGTAGCAAATGTCTAGTGGTGAAAATGGATGACAAGGCAAACCTCCAGTTTTGGTTCAATTACTTCTACGTCAAAATTGAGGACGTGGTGGTCAATGCAAATGGGTTCCCTGAGCTTTGGAACTATGCCCGTAAGCATCCCTCTTCCTTTCTCTTAGTGTTTCGTGTTGATTGATTTCAATACCATTGACATCGTCTTCTCTCCATGTAGCCGAGGTTGAACCCCCTCCTTTGTTTGAGGATATTCACGACTGGGTTAGTCGGGTCCTACCTCATACAGTGGGGATTCGTGAATGGTCGGCCTTCCGCCATAAGTTCGGGCCCAAGCTTACCAATGAGTGTGTTTATCTTTAGTCTGTTGTTGTGTCTTTCCGATTAGCCGCTTCTTATTGTCGTGGGGATTGATCTTGACCTTTTTCTTTTCTTTTGTTGTTAGCTCGGGGAGCTTCGAGGAGGTTGAAAGCTCCTACTCCTGCATTCCCCCAAGTGACCACTACAACGGGGCCTGCCCTAGTCGCGATCGCGGCCAAGCCTACCCGGCCACCCGCTTCTATTCAACCTCCTGCTCTGGCTAGACCAACGTGACTGCTGGCGACTTCCATATCAGGGACTTCGGCTCTTCCCGTGCTGCATTTAATAGATGAGTAATTACCGAGGGAGGAGGATTTGGTTCCTCGTAAAAGAAGGTCGGTAGATGTCGGCGATGAAACAATTCGAGCAGTGGATTCTTCAAGGGGAGATTGCGAGCCGACTGCTGCCGCGCTTGAAAGTGATGTAGATCCATCATCTGGAGTTCCATTGTCAACGGGGGAAGTGGAAAGTATACCTCTGCCTCAGGTCGATATTGGAGTTGGTGGGTCTGTAACACCCTGAAACATTTTTTCGAAGTACTTAAGTGTAAAGCCCGGTAAAATTTGCAAAGAAAAATAATGTTTCATGGTGCCGGACTAGGCTTACGTATTTGAGGATTGTAGAAATCCTTCGCGGCGAGCTTGCGAGCCGCAACTCGGACTTTTTGGGTTGAACAATGTACCGAAAAGTAAAGAAAATATTTTGGCGAAAAAGTGCATTTTTGCGGTCCATTATGCGATCGCAGAACCACTCTGCGGACCGCATAATGGCCGCAGAGTGAGGCAGTTAATTGGGTCAGTTGGAAGCAACTATGCGGTCGACTATGCGACCGCGTAACTGTTATGCAGTGCATTATGTGACCACATAACAGATATGCAGACTGCATAGTGACCTCATACACAGACAATTCTTTTGGCTATTTTGTAACCAATTATGCGACCGATCTGCGGTCCGCATATCGGTTATGCGATCGCATACCTTGTTCCGGAGCTCCATTTTTGGGTTTTTAAAACCCGACCCTATTTCGTTAAATACACTCTTTGGGCCATTATTGAGACAATCTGATATGTTAGAGTGAGAGAGAGTGCCCTAGAGTGAGAAGGTGTTCTTCAATAATTAAGAAGGGAAGCTCACTAGGTCTTCATCCTAGAGGTAAGATTCTATACCCTAAACCCTAATTTCGAAATTTTCTGAAAATGGGTAACTAGCAAGATAATGTTTGGGCATGAGAGTTGTTTATTTTAATGCATGTATTATCAAAGGGTGTAGGAAAATTGTTGAGCTAAAAATGGTAAAGATGGGGTTGTGGGATGATGGAATTTTCCATAAAAGTACCTTCGAATCTTAATGCACACTTAGTGTTTTATAAAATGCTCAAACGAACTCGAACCATGATCACCTTCCTAATTTTGATTCAGTTTGTTATATTTCTACAATAGATTGAAGTTGCTAAGAATTTCGAAACATTTAGAGTGTAAGAAAGCTTAAGTGAGGTATGTTGGCTAAACTCTTCTTTAAGAATTGGAATTCTCATTATCCTTGTAAGTTCCGAGATGTTGATTATAAATCGAGTATTCCGATAAGTTTTGTGATGAAAATATATGTTCAATTCGTATTTCAAATGCTCTTATCATATTGAATTATAAATTGAGGATGTGTCCCAAATTATGTATTACGTATCCACATGTTATAATTTCTAGTCGTGATTTATGTGAAAGTTATTATGACAAATTGTATAGAGATTGAGATTGTGAAACACCTCCACCGGCATACATTGGGGGTGAGGCGGCATGACCATTTTGTTTGGGGATTATGGTATAGAGATTGTGATTATGATACACCTCCACCTGCATATATGTTGGGGTGAGGCGGCATGACCGCTTTGTGTATGGATTATGATATTGTGGGACTGCACCTCCACCCGCTTACATTGGGGTGAGGCGGTACGACCGCTTTGTGTATGGTTTTGGTATTGTTATGGCACCACCACCCGCATATATTGGGGTGAGGCGGCATAGCCGCTTTGTGTTGGTATTGGTATCATTGATGCATTTCCACCCTCATACATTGGGGNGTAACCGCTTTGTGTAGGTTCTTGGTACTATGGTTATACATCCACCTGCATACGTTGAGGTGAGGCGAAAGGGCCGCTTGATTAGAGTTGCGGTATTGTACATACACCTCCATCTGCATACATCGGGTGAGGCGGCGGGGCCACTTTGTGTGAAGGTGGTTATAGAGGATCTCATCTTAAATCCTATAAATGTGGTTGATAGCTTTTAATAAGCTTGCTATGGTTGAGACAATTATCTATATTATTCATTTGCCACACTGGTTCATCATAATTATCTTGTATTTCTAAATTCTTAAATTGGTGTTTAGTTTTCATACTAGTACTATTCGACGGCACTAACGTCCCTTTTGCCGGGGGCGCTGCATCTTTAAATGGATGCAGGTGGTTCCACAGCAGGAGACATTGATTAGTGATAGCAGTACACCTTCTTCCCTGCTGACTTGATGAGCCCCACTTCATCCCGGGGTCATGTATCTTTTGTTCTTTATGTATTATGGTTGAGGTATAGCCGGTGCCTTGTTGCCGGCATTATCATTGTACTCTTCTTTATCTATAGAGGCTCCATAGATATAGTGTTGGTTGTGTATTGGTACTGGGAAAGACAAACTATGTTATGTAGTGGTTGTATTACTTGTCCATTTGAGACTTTAAAAATGAGAAAACTTATGGTAAGAAATTGGTAATTGCAGACATGACCACTTTATTGTTTAATTAGGGATAACATATATTCTCCTTATTCATGAATGAGTTTGGGTAGAAGGAATCTAACAAGCTTGCTCGGTCGGGTTCACTCAGTTGAGCGCCGGTCGTGCTCCTCAGTTTTGGGGCGTGACAAGGTCGCCTGCGGAAGTTGCGGGTACCGTACTGAGAGATGAGTCATTGTCCTCGAGACTAGTTGACGTTCCTTCATTGGCTGAGGAGAGAGGTAAGGGCATCGCTGAGGACGGCTATGAAACCGGCTCTGACATCGATGCCGATGAGGTGCGGATGCTGAGTGAGGGGTTCACTGGAGTGGAAGTAAGGTTGGAAGGGTCCACTCCTACCATCGTGGTCCCTATGGACCGGGACCTGCTGGTGGACACAAAAAATGTGGTCCCTTCCTTAGTTCATCTTTTGCTCCAATGTGGAGGGTCGGACCCTCGAGGCGTTGAACGATGCCACCTTGTCGGCAAGCATAGTCGGCCTAGCCCTTAGGGTAAGTTTTCCGACCTTTCTAGTTTCCGCGTCTTGCACACTGTATTTTTTATTTTGGTTGACTGATTTTCTTCTTCATTTTTTATTTTCAGACAATTATCTTGTAGATAGAGAGTGCTCGCCGAGAGGAGAGGCGCAAAACCATTTACAAGAAGATGGATAGGAAGTACCGTGAATACCTCAACAAACATCGCGAGATCTGTACGCGATTTGGCGAGAGTGGAAACTTCCAAACTATTAGGGATGAGATAAAGCAGAATGATGACGATTTAATGAGGGTCACAGGCAAGTGCAACATTCTTGAAGGGGTGTTGAGGGACAAAGAAGAGGAGCTCAAGGTGAGCAGGGGAGTTGAGGCCCAATGTGCGGACCTTCAGGCATAAGTGATCTCTCTACGGGCCGAGCTCGACTAATGTTTGGTTAGGGCCGATGTCTTGAGTTGCGAGGTCACCGAGAAGACAGCTGACTTGGAAAAGGCTGAGTTGGCTCGGCTAGTGGCTTCGGAGAAAGTGGAGGCTTTGGAGGTTGCAATCCGTGTTCTTCGATATGAGCGGGAAAAGGATTTGGAAATGGTTAAACTCAGAGAAGAGCAGCTCGATGAGCGGATAGGGGATCTAGAAAAAAAGGATTCCAGCCTTGGCGACCAAGTTATCGTTCTCGAGGCCGAGAAGGCGCGATTATCAGTTCAGCCGTCCTCTCACGCTTCTGCTTTCCCTGATGTTCCACGGGATTTATATGAGAAGTACATCCCGTTGAGGCCTAGGTGGATATATTTAAATGTTTGATGACGGCGGGGGAAAGTTCTTGAAGCCGACTTTGAGGATGCTTGTACTAAGGCGCGTGCAACTTGAGTCGCTTGCGGCTTTGACCCTGCTACCCTAGAGGTCGGTGATGGCGAGGAAGATGTGAATGGGATTGAGCAGGATGCCTGGTACAAGGATGAGTATCCTGATTGCGATGATGATGGTAGAGATGGTGTTGCTGGGTTAGATGGCGAGTAATTATTCTTCTTTTTGTTTGTAAATTTTGTGCACACTTTTGCGGGAGTCTGTATTAGCCCTTGTAAAGAACATATTTGAAGTATGAAATGTTATTTTCTTTTGTTCACCCTGTATGCTTCTTTCTTTTGTTCTGCAGTTTGGCCGCTTTAGTCGTAGAAGCTTGGTTTATGTATGTTGAACGAGGTCGACTATCGAATTTAATTTTGGTTATGGCCGGGGGCTAGTAAGTGTCAATCCGAACGAGGTCCAATGTTAATTAATTCGGGCGAGGTCGAATGTATCTTAAACTTAACAATGGCTGGGGGCCGTATGGGCGTTAATTTGAATGGGGTCGAATGTAACTCGTAGTTAATTCGAACGAGATCAAATGTAACTTAAACTTAACAATGGCTGGGGCCCGTATGGGCGTTAATTCGAACGAGGTTGAATGTAACCCGTAGTTAGTTCGAACAAGGTCGAATGTAACCAGTAGTTAATTCGAACGAGATCGAATATAACTTAAACTTAACAATGGCCGGGGGCCGTATGGGCGTTAATTCGAACGAGGTCGAATGTAACTCGTAGTTAGTTCGAACGAGGTCGAATGAGATTTAATTCGAGCGGGGTCGAATGTTATTTGATTCGAACGAGGCCGAATGTGATTTAATTCGAACGAGGCCGAATGTGATTTAATTCGAACGAGGCCGAATGTGATTTAATTCGAATGAGGTCGAATGTGATTTAATTCGAGCGAGGTCGAATGTGATTTAATTCAAACGAGGTAGAATGTATCTTAAACTTAAAAATGGTCGGGGGCCGTATAGGCGTTAATTCGAGCGAGGTCGAATGTAACCCGTAGTTAATTCGAACGAAATCGAATGTAACTTAAACTTAACAATGGTCGGGAGCCGTATGGGCATTAATTCGAATGAGATCGAATGTAACCCGTAGTTAGTTCGAACAAGGTCTAATGTGATTTAATTCGAGCGAGGTCGAATGTTATTTAATTTGAACGAGGTCGAATGTGATTTAATTTGAGCGAGGTCGAATGTGATTTAATTCGAGCGAGGTCGAATGTGATTTAATTTGAGCGAGGTTGAATGTGATTTAATTCGAGCGAGGTAGAATGTTATTTAATTAGAACGAGTTCGAATGTGATTTAATTTGAGCGAGGTCGAATGTTATTTAATTCGAACGAGGTCGAATGTGATTTAATTCGAGTGAGGTCGAATGTTATTTAATTCGAACGAGGTCGAATGTTATTTAATTCGAATGAGGTTGAATGTTATTTATTCAATTGTGGCTGGGGGCGAGTAGATATTGAGGCAATGTTGCTCTGGAGAAAACATGAGCGAACATACATTTGTGTTTTACTCATATACTTGGAAAAATTTACATATTCTTCGGGCTGGCATTCCAGTCCCAGTCTATCTAGTCCCTTCATTGGACAACCTGGAGATATGTCGAGAGGTTGGGCAATGAACTAACTGTCCGGTGCCTTTTTATGTCCGTACTTTGACTTAAAGTGTCCCCCTTATCGTCTCGTTAAAAACCTCCTTGAGAAAATCCAATTGGAACAAAACTCAAGCAAGCGAAAAAGAGTACGACTTAGAGGACGCTTATTCTTAAAGGTTGAAATACTTGAGGTGGGCGACGTTCCAGTTGTTTGGTAGCAGTTATTCTTCCATTGTTTCTAGTTGAAATGACCATTTGTTTGCTGTTGCCGTGATTTTGTATGGGACGTCCCAGTTCGTTCCTAGTTTGTCTTCTCGCGGGTCTTTGCTTGCTTGTGTTTTGGCCTTGAGTACGTAGTCCCCGACTTTGAGTGGTCTGATCTTGGCCTTTTTGTTGTAGTAGTGTTCTGCCTGTTGTTTTTGGGCGATCATACTTATGTAGGCCATATCTCTCCGTTCTTCGACTTCGTCTAATTCTTGCCTTCTGCTTTCGTCGTTCCTCGGCCCGCTCTAGTGGGAGTATCTTAAACTAGGCTCTCCGACTTCGACTGGTATTATCACATCAGTCCCATAGACTAAGGAGTATGGCGTCTCCCCTGTGCTCGTCTTTGGCGTGGTGCGGTAGGCACAAAAGCACTTCTGGTAATAGCTCTGGCCACAGTCCCTTAGCGTCCTCAAGCTTTTTCTTCAAGATGTTCAGTATTGACTTATTGAAGGATTCCGCTTGCCCGTTGCCCGCGGGGTGGTATGGGGTGGAGAGTATTCTTTTGATATGCCACTTCTTGAAAAGTTCGGCGACAGTTTTTCCAGTAAATTGGGGTCCGTTGTCGCAGCTGATCTCTTTGGGGAGGCCGAAACGGCACACAATGTTTTTCCATATGAAGGCGGTCACTTCCTATTCGCGTATCTAGGCAAATGCTCCTGCTTCTATCCATTTAGAAAAATAGTCAGTTAAAATTAAAAGAAAACGTACGATACCTCGTCCCGCGGGGAGGGGGCGACGATGTCCATTCCCCACTTGATGAAAAGCTAAGGGGAAGTGACCGAGTGGAGGTGCTCGCCCGTTTGGTGGATCATTGGGGTGTATTTTTTGCATTGCTCACATGTTTTCATGAAGTCTACGGTCTCTTTTTTCATAGTAGGCTAGTAGTAACTTGATGAGGCATCTGACCAGAGCTCGATTGCCGGAATGAGCCCCGCAGTGGCCCTCGTGGACTTCTTCTAGGACGCACCTTGTTTGATTTGGGCCTAAGCATTTCGTTAGGGGTCCGCCATACGTCCTCTTGTATAGATCATTGTGAATGATGTTGTACCTGGCCGCTTGCATCCGAAGTTTCTTGGCTTCCTTTTTATCATCTGGGAGTATGCCATCCTGCAAGTATGTAACAATACGGTTGCGCCAGTCCCAAGTTAGGTTTATAGTCCTTACCTCGATTTGATCTATAGATGAGTGGAGAAGTGTGACCACGTTTCCTTCTCCGGTTATTCTTTTAGTGGTTGCCGCTAATTTGGCAAGGCCGTCTTCTTCGGTGTTTTGTGCTCGAGGGATTTGATCGAGCTGACAATCGTCAAACGCGGGCAGTAATCTACAGATTTTGGCCTAGTATTTTTGCAACCTTCGCTCTTTGATCTAGAAAGTCCTTGTGACTTGGTTGATGACGAGCTAAGAGTCGCAGTGTAGGATGACCCGTCTCGCCCCGTACTTGAGTGTCAGCCTTAGTCCTGCAATCACGACCTCATACCCGGCCTCATTGTTAGTCATATCTGGGCACCTTATGGACTGGTGAATTACTTCGCCTGTCGGGACCTCGAGCATAAGTCCCAATCCGGACCCTGACACATTGGAAGTGCCGTCGGTGTACAAAATCCATAGATCTTGTGTTTGTGGAGAAGCGTGGGCAGCTGTTTTTTTGGCTTCGGGCATTATTTTTGCGCTGAAGTCGGAAAGGACTTGTGATTTTATCGCCGTCCTCGGTTGATATATGATATTATGCTCGCTTAAATCTATGATCCACTTGGCTAATCTGTCCAATAGCTCGGGCTTATGCAAAATACTTCTCAAGGGGAAAGTAAGATTTTGTGAAGCTACGACCAAGGCCAGGGCCAATGTTTCGAGGTGGGGGTACCTCATCTCGGCGTCGATTAAGGTTTTGTTAATGTAATAGATAGGAGATTGTGTACCTTTATCTTTTCGGACAAGGACTGCACTCACCGCTACTTCAGATACGGCGAGGTAGATGAGAAGACGTTCCCCAAGTTCTGCTTTGGAAAGCAATAACGGTGATGATAGGTAAGCCTGTAACTCCTTCAGGGCTTGAACGCACTCGGAAGTCCACAGGAGGCAGTTGTCCTTCTTGAGTACGCCGATAAACTTATGACATCTTTCGGACGACCGTGAGATGAATCTCGACAGGGCGACGATGTGGCCGGTCAGCCTCTGAACCTATTTTTTGCTGGTTAAGTGCTCTGGTATTCTTTCTATTGCTTTGATTTGGTCGGGGTTGACCTCGATGCCCCTTTGTGATAGTAGGAAGCCCAAGAATTTTCCTGAGATCACGCTGAATACACACTTTTCGAGGTTTGGATTCATCCCATACCACCTGAGTATATCGAAGGCTTCTTTCAGGTGGTCGATGTGATCTTCTTTCCTTTTGGATTTGACCAATGTATTGTCTATGTAGACCTCCATGGTCTTGCCAAGTTGGTCTTTGAACATTTTTGTCACCAACCTTTGGTATGTCGCCCCTGCGTTTTTCAGTCTGAAAGGCATCACTCTATAGCAATACGTCATCGGTGAGTGATGAAGGTGGTCTTCTCGTAGTCTTCCTCTTCCATGGGGATCTGGTTATAGCCCGAGTAGGCATCTAAGAAGCTCAGGAGTTTATGCCCGGCCGTTGCGTCAATGAGCTGGTCAATATGGGGTAGCGGGAATGAATCTTTTGGGCATGCATTGTTTAAATCTGTAAAGTCTACGCACATCCGCCACTTTCCATTCTTCTTTTACACCATGACCACATTGGCGACCCATTTGGGTATTTTTATTCCCTGATGCAGACATTTTCCAGCAATTTTTCAACCTCTTCGCGGACTACATCGTTTATTGCAAAATTAAACTTCCGCCTAACTTGCCTTACCGAGGGTAGAATAGGTCGACATTTAACTTGTGTGTCGCGACCTCCTTCGGGATACCTGGCATGTCTGCATGGAAAAAGGCAAACAAGTCTGCATTATTAGTTAAGAATTAACGGAATCTACCTGGTTCCTGAATTGTGCAGCCGATGTAGGCTTTCTTTCTATGGTCGTTGTCATCAAGTTGGACGAGGTCGAGGTCTTCTACGGTTGAACCCGTGGCCTCTACTGTTTTGGGGTCTCTCATGTCGTCCGCACTTTCATCACTGCTCGACCTTGACCTTGTTAATTGTTATGCATCTTTTGCTTTACCATTAATTTGTTGGGTATATGTGCAATCGTGGGCGATGCGATAGCATTCTCGGGATGTGCATTGCTCTCCTCGTATGCTGAACACTCCCCATAGAGTGGGAAATTTGACAACTTGGTACAAGCTGGAGGGGATGGCTTTCATGGCGTGTATCAAAGGTTGACCTATTATGGCATTGTACATCGTATCCTGGTCGATGATGTGGAATGGGTTTTCTAGAGTGACGCCGCCAGCCAGGACGGGGAGTGTGATTTCTCCAGATGTTCGTTCAAATGCATTGTTAAAATCGGTTAGCGTGATGCAGTGTGGCACTATCTTATCCTCGAGTTTCATTTGTGCAAGTACTCGAGGGTGGATAATGCACGCGCCGCTCCCATCGTCCACCATAATGCGTCTTACATTTGTATCTGGTATATGTAAAGTGACAACAAGGGTATCATAATGAGGGAAAACTAAATCGTGGGTATCTGACTTATCGAAGATGATACTTTCTTCAAGTTCGTCGTACCGTTCATGAGTAACCGACTGTTTGAGTTTGTCGGTTGTGGTGAACTTTACGTTGTTGATAGATGTGTCGTCGCTGCCTCCAATGATCATTTGAATGGTGTGGGTTGGTGACGGTGGTTTTGGCGGCCCCAGGTGTTATTCACGTCCTCGAGCGAAATTGGCCCTCCCTCGATCGCTCAACAATTCTTTCAGATGCCCTTGGTGAAGCATGTGTCACGACCTCCTGTCTTAGAGCAATGCAGTCCTCCGTCTTGTGACCTCGCTCCTGGTGGAATTCGCAGAGGGCGTTTGACTTCCTGGTGCTTGGGTTTGACCTTATCTTTGGTGGCCACTTCACTTTTGGTCCGAGCTTCTCCAACGCGTAAACTATTTCTGAAGGTGAGACGCAAAATTTGTGAGATGAGAGTAAATGGGGCATACCTCTCTTGCTCCGGTAAGTCCCTGTCCTTGGCCTAGATGGGCCTTCTTCGTGGCAGGGGGAGGGGGGGCATGATGGCACTTCTGATATATGGCTGATACTCCATTTCAGCAAGTAGTAGAGATTGCGAGAATGTTAGAACGTGTTAGGAATGAGGAAAAGGAGTCTAAGGAGGTCAAGAGGTCTCAAAACTCTAGAGGATTCAGTAAATTCTACTCTGCAACTATGACTAATCATGGCGGAGGCTCGGGCAATTGGTCACCCAGTCCACAATTCAGAATACTCGTAGTGCTCCGTCTAGTAATTTTAATGCACCACTGGCACGGGGTTCTTATGGTGGTTATTCAAGTAATTCGGCACAGACTCAGTACGAGCAGTCACGACCTCAGAAGGGTTGTTATGAGTGTGGTGAAACCAGGTACATCATGAGAGATTGTCCCAGACTTGGGAGAGGCGAATTTCATCAGAACACTCAATCTAAAGGCTTTATTCTAGTAACTACATGTAACACCTCGAACAATTTCGAAGTACTTAAGTGCTATAAAGAAAGTTGATGTGCGCTAATTATATTATTTTATGTGCAGAGGAGGGCTATTAATATAATGGATATCAATTTAATATGATAAAAAGTGTACGAGGCATATTATAAGTGATGTAGGGTCTAAGGAGATCCCTAAGTCCAAGTCGAGATGGAAATTTCATGATAGACTAAAGTTTCAAATGGGTATGCACAAGACCAAACTTTGGACGAGCATATCTAAATATATATAAGGATTTATATGATTTATGACCTATAAAATTAAAGATCTCCGAGTCTAGTTTCTACCGCTTCAAACCGTTCGTCATTTGGATACTCCTACAAGAAGTTATGACCAAATTACCAAAGGCTGGAAAAATGTGATTCTGCAGTCAGATGTGCGAACGCATAATCATTATGCGGTCGCGAAACTGCTTCTGCGACCGCAAAACTGGTCGCAGAATAGACCAGTATAGCCCAATTTTGCGGTACATTGTGCGACCCGCATAGCCATTCTGCGGTCCATTATGCGACCGCAGACCTGATTTCGGAGGGTTAATTTTTTTATTTTCATAACCCGAACCCATTTTGATAAATAAGCTTTGGGGCTTATTTTGGGGCAATTATATGAGGTTTTTTTAGAGAGACGTGAGAGTGTTCTAGAGAGGGTAAGTAGATGAAGTGTTTTGTTCATCAACATCTTGTTCAATCCTTGAAATCCAACAAGAAAATCTCACAAGATCTTCACTCAAAAGGTAAGATTCAAACCCCTAGTCTTCAATTTCGAAATTGGATAGAAGATGGTTGATTAGGAGTATGATTCTTGGGTATGAGAGTATTATTTATACACACTTGTACTAATAAAGTTTGTGGGAAGATTGTTGAGCTCACATGGGTAAAGATTGGGTGGTAGAATGAAGGAAATCTTGTGGAAGAACCTTGTAGCCAAATTTGCACACCTAGTATTTGATAAAGTGCTCAAATGAGCTAAAACCATGAATATCTTCCTAATTATGGTTCAATTTTATTATGTCTCAAAATAGATTGGGATTTCTAGAATTTTCGGAATGTTGTAGTAATTTAAGGAAAGCTCAAAGCGAGGTATGTTGGCTAAACTTCTTTCATAGAATTGAATTCCATGATGCTCTTGTAAGTCCCGAGTTATTCTTTATAAATCAATTATTCCGAATGAGCTTTTTGTTGAAAGTTATATATTCAAAATGTATTTGGGATGCTCTTATCATATGATGCTATCCTTCGGGAATGTGTTCAAAGCATGAGTTGGGTATAAAAATGTTATGACTCCAAGTAGTATTTCAAGTGAAGGCTATTATGCTAAATTGTGTAAGAAGATTCAATGTACATAAGACTCTTATTTGCTCATAGGTGTACTAAAAGTCGTGATTAGAGATATTTTGTTGTCGATAATCTATAAAGATGCTTGAAAATGAAAGTTATGACTGTGGCCAATATAGCCAATGAAATGAAATGATGTGTGAAATATTATGAAATGAGCCTTGACTCAATAATTGCAAATTGACTCCGAAAATAGAATTATCCAAAAGCTTATGTACTCAAGTCATGTCCAAATATGGTTGTTCTAACTAATGCTACGCTTCGTAAGTATTCCAATGTGTTATAAGCATTTACATATTTATGAGTTTAAATTGTGTATTGCCCTTTTGGGGAAAGGACTTTAAGAATATTCTCTATGTTGATGTTTATGATGATGAGTCTTGAAAGTAACGAAATGAAAGTATGGAATATAAGATACGGCCACCATGCCATGAATGAAGAATAATATGTATGGCAAAAAGGGAGCCAATGAAATAATGATGTTGTAAGTAATTGAATGTACTAATGGAGTGATAGTATAAACATGAAATGTGGTTGTTTGCCTAAATGAGAATTATGAGGTGTTGTATGTCCCAATGGTTTCAACTATAGTCGTATGCTTCTGAAATAATATATATAAATAACTTCGATGTTAAGTCCTCAAGAATCATGAACTTAGCTAATAACCTCAATATATCAAGTGAGTGAATAACAAGATGAAAGGGAGATGTCCTATGCTACATGATAATGAACATTAAGAAAAGAAATTGGGCTCATGTGCCATTGAAATTGACTTATTGATTCACCATGTATATGCTAATGTAATGTGCTATGTTTCTCCATGATGAGCATGAACATGAAGTGCTCCAATGATACAGGAACTTACGACCCTAATGTAATGTTAATCATGTCGCTTTGAGTTTATGTATGGTTATTTGCATAATGATGTGTTATGAACCCTACGGACGGGCTATGAAACGCACAAGTGTATTGTGTAAGTAAACACTGTGAACGGTCTATGAAACACACAAGTGTATGATAAGTAAATATTGTGAACGGTCTATAAAACGCATAGGTGTATTGTGTAAGTAAACACTATGAACGGTCTATGAAACGCACAAGTGTATTGTGTAAGTAAACACTGTAAACAGTCTATGAAACGCACATGTATATTGTATGGTATATGTGAATCCTATGAATGGTCCATGAGACGCATATGTGTATTTTTTATGGAATCCTAGGAACGGTCTATGGAAGACATAAGTGTTTAATATGACATGTGAACACTAAGGACGGTCTATGAAATATATAGGTTTAAGATAAGAGAGGGATATGGACGGTCTAGTGAGACGCATTGTTAACACAGATATTACGTGCCATTTTCATTGGCCTTGTTTGAACATGTTGTTTCAACTACTTTATATTATGTATTCCACGCATAGTTCATATGGCTCAGTTAATCCTAAATGAAATTTAAAATGATGTAAGCATAATTTGACTTGAAATGTGAATCTATGGGATATTTCGTTGTTCTTGATGTACTTCATATGACTCTTATTTGAATTACCATGATTTCATATGTTGTTCTGTTTGCCTTACATGCGAGTAATATTCCACATGTACTAACGTCCCTTTTGCCGGGGGCGCTGCAACTTTTTATGGATGCAGGTATGCTTGATATGGATCATTGGTAGGGATCTTTTGTGCTGTAGATTATGGTGAGCCCGCTACAATTCCAGTGGGCATTCGAGTCTAGTTGGTTTTATATACTTAGGCAACTATTGTCATATAAGCTCCATGTACAATGTGGGTCATGTACTTAAGTTTTGAGTTTTATCATATATTTAGGTTAACAGATATTTATGAAGATATGTACCCATCACGTGAGAAAAAATATATTTATGGGCCATTGAGCCAAATGTATTCAATATGAAAGTCATGATCTAATTATATTTTGATAAATCATGTATGAGTTATGATGAGAGGTT
>AWOL01S0099057.1:23962-41552 GCA_000715115.1 Nicotiana otophora
ATATATATATATATATATATATATATATATATAAAAGTATTTATGTGATGTATGACCTATTAAATTAAAGGTCTTCGTTTCTAGTTTCTACCACTTCAAATCGTTCGTCATTTGGACACTCTACAAGAAGTTATGACTAAATTACCAAAGGCTGGAAAAATGTGATTCTGTGATCAGATGTGCGAACGCAGAATCATTATGTGGTCGCGAAGCTGCTTCTGCGACCGCAAAACTGGTCGCAGAATGGACCAGTATAGCCCAATTTTGTGGTACAATGTGCGACCTGCATAGCCATTCTGCGGTCCATTATGCGACCGCAGACCTGATTTCGGAGGGTTAGTTTTTTTATTTTCATAACCCGAACCCATTTTGATAAATAAGCTTTGGGGCTTATTTTGGGGCAATTATATGAGGTGTTTTAGAGAGAAGTGAGAGTGTTCTAGAGAGGAAAAGTAGATGAAGTGTTTTGTTCATCAACATCTTGTTCAAGCGTTGAAATCCAACAAGGAAATCTCACAAGATCTTCACTCAAGAGGTAAGATTCAAACCCCTAGTCTTCAATTTCGAAATTGGATAGAAGATGGTTGATTAGGAGTATGATTCTTGGGTATGAGAGTATTATTTATACATGCTTGTACTAATAAAGTTTGTGGGAAGATTTTTGAGCTCAAATGGGTAAAGATTGGGTGGTAGAATGAATGAAATCTTGTAGAAGAACCTTGTAGCCAAATTTGCACAACTAGTATTTGATACAATGCTCAAATGAGCTGAAACCATGAATATCTTCCTAATTATGGTTCAATTTTGTTATGTCTCAAAATACATTGGGATTGCTAGAATTTCCGGAATACTGTAGTAATTTAAGGAAAGCTCAAAACGAGGTATGTTGACTAAACTCCTTTCATAGAATTGAATTCCATGATGCTCTTGTAAGTCCCGAGTTATTCTCTATAAATCAATTATTCCGAATGAGCTTTGTGTTGAAAGTTATATATTCAAAATGTATTTCGGATGCTCTTATCATATGATGTTATCCTTCGGGAATGTGTTCAAAGCATGAGTTGGGTATAAAAATATTATGACTCCAAGTAGTGTTTCAAGTGAAGGCTATTATGCCAAATTGTGTAAGAAGTCTTAATGTACATAAGAGTATTATTTGCTCATAGGTATACTAAAAGTCGTGATTAGAGATTCTTTGTTGTCGATAATCTATAAAGATGCTTGAAAATGAAAGTTATGATTGTGGCCAATAGAGCCAATGAAATGAAATGATGTGTGAAATATTATGAAATGAGCCTTGATTCAATAATTGTAAATTGACTCCGAAAATAGGATTATCCAAAATCTTATGTACTCAAGTCATGTCCAAATGTGGTTGGTCTAACTAATGCTATGCTTCGTAAGTATTCCAATGTGTTATAAGCCTTTACATATTTATGAGTTTAAATTGTGTATTGCCCTTTTGGAGAAAGGACTTTAAGAATATTCTCTATGTTGATGTTTATGATGATGAGTCTTGAAAGTAATGAAATGAAAGTATGGAACATAAGATACGGCCACCGTGCCATGAATGAAGAATAATATGTATGGAAAAAAGGGAGCCAATAAAATAATGATGTTGTAAGTAATTGAAAGTACTAATGGAGTGATAGTATGAACATGAAATGTGGTTGTTTGCCTAAATGAGAATTATGAGGTGTTGTGTGTCCCAATGGTTTCAACTATAATTGTATACTTCTGAAATAATGTATGTAAATAACTTCGATGTTAAGTCCTCTAGAATCATGAACTTAGCTAATGACCTCAATATGTCAAGTGAGTGAATAATAAGATGAAAGGGAGATGTCCTATGCTAAATGATGATGAACCTTAAGAAAAGAAATTGGGCTCATGTGCCATTGAAATTGTCTTATTAATTCACCATGTATGTGCTAATGTAATGTCCTATGTTTCTCCATGATGAGTATGAACATGAAGTGCTCCAATTATCCGTGAATTTACGACCTTAATGTAATGTTAATCGTGTCGCTTTGAGTTTATATATGGTTATATGCATAATGATATGGAATGAACCCTATGGACGGGCTATGAAATACATAGTTGTATTATAAGTAAACACGGTGAATGGTCTATGAAACGCACAAGTGTATTGCGTAAGTAAACACTATGAACAGTCTATGAAACACACAAGTATATTGTGTAAGTAAATACTGTGAACGGTCTATGAAACGCACAGGTGTTTTGTATAAGTAAACACTGTGAACGGTCTATGAAATGCACAGGTGTATTGTGTAAGTAAACATTGTGAACGGTTTATGAAACGCACAAGTGTATTGTGTAAGTAAACACTATGAACGGTCTATGAAACGCACAAGTGTATTATGTAAGTAAACATTGTAAACTGTCTATGAAACGCACAAGTGTATTGTGTAAGTAAACACTATGAACGGTCTATGAAACGCACAGGTGTATGATAAGTAAACACTGTGAACGGTCTATGAAACGCACAGGTGTATTGTGTAAGTAAACACTGTGAACGGTCTATGAAACGCATAAGTGTATTGTGTAAGTAAACACTGTGAACAGTCTATTAAATGCACCAGTGTATTTTGTAAGTAAATACTATGAACGGTCTATGAAACACACAAGTGTATTGTATAAGTAAACACTGTGAACGATCTATGAAATGCATATGTGTATGATAAGTAAACACTGTGAACGGTCTATGAAACGCACAGGTGTATTGTGTAAGTAAACACTGTGAACGGTCTATGAAACACGCAGGTGTATTGTATGGTATATGTGAATCCTATGAACGGTCTATGAAATGCAAAGGTGTATTGTATGGTATATGTGAATCCTATGAATGGTCTATGAAACACATATCTGTTTAATATGACATGTGAACACTAAGGACGGTCTATAAAATATATAGGTGTAAGATAAGAGAGGGATATGGACAGTCTAATGAGACGCAATGTTAACGCAGACATTACGTGCCATTTTTATTGGCCTTGTTTGAACATTTTGTTTCAATTACTTTATATTATGTATTCCATGCATAGTTCATATGGATAAGTTTATCCTAAACGAAATTTAAAATGATGTAAGCATAACGAGACTTGAAATGTGAATCTATGGGATATTTAGTAGTTCTTGATGCACTTTATATGACTCTTGTTTTAATTACCATGATTTCATTTGTTGTTCTGTTTGCCTTACATGCGAGAACTATTCCGCATGTACTTTCATGGGCTGCTTTCCATCATCGACCTATGACCCCTTGGACGCGCCCTGGAAAGGCTCCCAACGCCTAGCGCTATGGTCGGCCCCGTGGTCTCGGCAGCGCCAAGTGACAAGCGCGCATGTGCCTCTGTCGCCCCACCGATAATCATTGCCGGTGCCCAGCGGCTGGCGAATTTCAACAGTGTCACGCACACAAACAATGTCGCGCGCACAAACCATCATATTGCCAATAGAGTTGCATGCACAGACAGTGCCGCGAGCACAGATCCAATGCCAAGCACTTGCACCCAGCCGCAGGCAGATCCAAATAGTGTCGCGCGTGCCAGCAGCACAACGCGCGCAGACCCTGATGCTCAAGACAAAGTTGCTGCCATCGGACTTGCTTCTACCTTGTAGAAGACTAAGTCCTTTTCATTGTAATTATAGAGTAGTTTTACATCATTTTCTTTCAATGTGCTTTTACAGCTTTCATAGGTCAACTCATGTAACTTCGGGTTATTTTCTTTAAGCATTATTAAGGGGGACCAAAGAATTCAAACATTCAAGCAACCAATCATTTCTCTGTACTGGTGTCCCCTCCCCCCCCCCACTGCATAGTATTTTGTAATAGATTTTATCATCATCAATACAATCATCAGGTTTCATCATCAATTGCTCATTAACGCTGCTCAATTACTCACGAAATTTGGTTTTCCCGTACGGCACTGACAATCTAGTCTAGCATACGGAGGGGACCTCAGTTGGCGGACAATAACTGCACTGACATTGGTTGCTTAGACTTACGTCGCCCTTCCAAGGAACTTCAGGAAGGCGTCGCGTAATAGTTGGTATCAGAGTCTAGGCTCGACATCGGACGAGGGAACTCATTGCCATCATCACCATTTCTGACCATGGTGAATTATGGGGATCGTATCGCGGCCTTTTAAGAGACGGTTGATGTATTACAGCCCATCGTGGATACGGTGCCTGATCTAAAAACTAGCCTAGTGCAAAGGTTGGGCGACCTGGACCGCAGAATGCAGCATGCCGAAGTTCACATAGCGAACATCAGTTGCGACTCTGAGGAAGACCGGCAAACGGCAGCCGTCGAGGCAGTTGAAATTCATGGCAAATTCGAGGACCTTCAACAGAAGCGTGCCGAGGATTTAGCCCATCGGGAACTAGAGGCAGACTGACTGACTGACATGCAGCAGACCTTAGACTACATGACAGGCCAGCTCAATGTTGTCAATGCTGCCCTTCAAAGCCTGCTCAAAAGAGGTGAAAACCAAATCAGGTGTACCATGAACCTTGCCCCAATGCCACAAAAGCTGAAAATTCCGGAGCCAAAGCTATACAATAGAGCTCGGGATGCTAAAGAAGTGGAAAATTTCATCTTCGACATCGAACAATACTTCGATGTCATAGGACAGTTGGAAGAAGCCAAAAAGGTAGCAGCTGCTGCCATGTATCTTCAGGGTGATGCTAAACTCTGATGGCGAGTCAAATACGAAGCCATCAGGGCCGGTGAAGATACTCTCAACACATGGGCAGAATTGAAGGCAGCCATATGCCTGCAGGTCTTCCCCGAAAACGTGGAATACAATGCACGGAGAAATTTGCGTGAACTCCACCACACCAAGTCGGTGAGGGATTATGTGTGAGAATTCTCCACACTCATGCTAAACATACGGGATATGTGGGACAAAGACAAACTGTTCGCATTCATAGAAGGCTTGAAACCTCATGCTCATATGGAGCTGCAAAGACAAAGGGTAGATACCCTGCCCAAGGCCATTCAAGTTACAGAGTGCCTTGGTGATTATCATATGGAAACTCAGAAAGATAGGCCCCAGCCGCCTGTCCGAGGGGGATATAACGGGAGCCAGCCTAGCAACAGTGGCCCTAATAGAAATGGAGGAGATCGAGGTGCATCCAAATCCAAGACTCCTTCCTCAAGCAGCAACAGTGCTGCATCAGTCAACAATAATCAGGAGAGAAAGCCCCCTTCAGAATGTCGTCATTGTGGTGGGGAACATTGGAAAAATCAATGCCCAAATACACAGATCAATGCTCAACAGATTGTTGAAGATGAGTTAGATTTTGACGACTCAGACGGCGCAGAGCAAGTAGGTGCATTCAACACATTTGTTGCCTCCATTCATAATACCTTAGCGGGAACCAGTGATGGTAACCCTAAGAAGAGTGCATGCCCAATCACCAAGAAAGGGAAAGAAAAGGTGGATGAAAGGCCTCCCACCACACAAAAGAGGACCTTAATGTTCGTTGACATGAAAGTAAACGGAAAACCTATTCGGACATTGATAGACACGGGTGCTACCCACAACTACCTGGCCTCAACTCAGGTGCAGCGCCTCGGTCTAGCAGTGAAAAAGAGTAGGGGTCGTGTCAAGGATATCAACTCTCCATCTCAGCCAGTGAGTGGAATAGCCAAAGAAGTGCCAATGAAGCTTCGCCCATACAAGGGAATATTCGACCTATGCATAGCTATCATCGATGGCTTCGAATTGATAGTGGGATTGGAATTCCTCAGGCAGACCAACACCATCCCGATACCATATGCCAACATGCTCCTAATGATGGGAGACAACGGGGCCAAACCCTGCACCATACCGTGCATACCCATAAAGATGGCCACTGAAAATATCTCGCCCATGCAGTCAAAGAAGAAAATCAAAATACCTAAACCTACGGTTCCGGCTGCCCCCAGCATCATCAATCAAACATCATATCATCAGCGTCCAACAACTCATGCCACCCCTCAGTGTGTGAAGACTTGTCAAGCATGCCAAAAGGACAAGTCGGATCGCCCAGCATAAGCGGGACTCTTGGAGCCGCTACCTGTCCCACAGAGACCTTGGGAAAGCATTTTCCTAAATTTCATCATAGGATTACCCAAGGTCGGAAATCTTGCAACCATTTTGGTGATAGTACACCGATTTTCCAAGTATGCTACCTTCATAGTAGCCCCACAGAACATATCGGCAGAAGATACAGTTGGACTCTTCTTCTCTCATATTGTCAAATATTGGGGAATGCCCAAAGACATCATTAATGACTGCGACTCACGCTTCACTAGAAAAGTTTGGACCCATCTCTTCAGTTGCCTCGGATCCAAATAGAGTCATAACTCAAACTTCCATCAACAAGCAGATGGACAGATAGACTGGTTCAGTGACATGCTGGAGGCATATCTCCGCCAATTTGCAATCGGGTCACAAACAAATTGGGTGAAGCTTCTGGATGCTGCTCAACTGTGTTTCAATTCACAAAAGTGCGCCAGCACAAACAAAAGCGCTTTTAAAATTATTAACGGACAGCAACCGCTACTCCCCAAAACAACTAATGCACCAAACATGCCATCATCGTCACGTGCTGCCAGTTTCTCGAAAGAATGGGAGCAAACTTTAGATATAATACAGAGTTATCTTGTCAAATCCCAAGACAAGGGAATGAGGTATGCCGAACAAAACCTTCGCTTTGCCTAACATCAAACAGGGGACAAAGTGATGGTTAGAACCCCGAGGCGGAACTTGTTTGCAAAGAGGACCCATAACCCTCGCCTATTGCAAAGATACATCGGACCATTTTCCATTAAAAGCCACATCGGGAAATCCACATACTAGCTGAACACACCAGCTTGGTGAAAACTCCATCCAGTCTTCCATGTCAGCCGCCTCAGAGCATTTTAGAAATATATGGAAGATCATTCAGAAAGATACCTCACAAGACCAAGGGGAACAGACCCCCCAGCCAACAAAAGCCTGACCAATCATCATCATGCAGGTAAGGCTCTGAGGACATCGCCAACTCAGGTGGGGGAGAATGTCATGGGCTTCTTTCCATCATTGACCCATGACCCCTTGGACGCACCCCGTGGCATCCTGGCAAGCCTCCCAATGACTAGCGCCATGGTCGGCCCCGTGGTCTAGGCAGCGCCAAGTGACAAGTGCGCATGTGCCTCTGTCGCCCCACCAATAATCATTGCCAGCGGCTGGCAAATTTCAACAGTGCCAAGCGCACAGACCATCATGTTGCCAACTGCGCCACCCGCACAGACAGTGTCGCATGCACAGATCCAATACCAAGCGCCTGCGCCCAGCTGCAGGCAGATCCAAATAGTGCCGCACGCGCCAGCAGCAGAATGCGCGCAGACCCTGATGCTCAAGACAAAATTACTGCCATCGGACTTGCTTCTGCCTTGTAGAAGACTAAGTCCTTTTCATTGTAATTATAGAGTAGTTTTACATTATTTTTCTTTCAATGTGCTTTTACATCTTTCATAGGTCAACTCATGTAACTTTGGTTTATTTTTTTAAGCATTATTAAGGGGGACCAAAGCATTCAATCATTCAAGCAAGCAATCATTTCTCTATACTTGTGTCTCTCCCCCCAACACCGCATAGAATTTTGTAATAGCTTCCATTATCATCAATATAATCATCAGCTTTCATCATCAATTGCTCATTTTCGCTGCGCAATTGCTCACGACATTTGGTTTTCCCGTACAGCACTGACAATCTAGTCTAGTGTACGGAGGGGACCTCAGTTGGCAGACAGCAACCGCATTGACATCGATTGCTTAGCCTTACGTCGCCCTTCCAAGGAACTTCAGGAAGGCGCCGCGTAATAGTACTCACGTCCCTTTTGCTTGGGGCGCTGCATCTTTTAATAGATGAAGGTATACTTCTACAGGATGATATGGATCTTTGGTAGGGGTCATTTGAGCTACAGATTATGGTGAGCCCGCTACAATTCCAGTTAGCATTCGAGTCTAGTTGGTTTTATGTACTTAAGTATCTATTGTCATAGAAGCTCTATGTACACTGTGGGTCTTGCACTTAAGTTTTGAGTTTCGTCAAGTATTTATGCTCACGGATATTTATGAAGCTATGTACCCATCACGAGATAAAAAGAAAAGAAAAAAATATTATGGACCATTGAGCCAAATGTATTCAATATGAAAGTCGTGATCTAATTATGTTTTGATAAATCATGCATGAGTTATGATGAGAGGTTGATGTAACGTAGGCTTGCTCGACTGAGTTTACTCGGTTGACCGCCGGTCACGCTCCTCAAGTTTGGGGCATGACACTACCCCACATACAGAGCCAGTTAGGGATAGAGGACAGGCGGGTAAAGGGTACCCTAGAGGGAGAGGCCCGGCCCGTTAATAAATTTTCTATATATGGCTAAGGTCGCTACACCAGATGGTGTCGTTACTGGTATGATTTAATTCATAAGAGAGGATCCCTATTCTTATTTTGATTCAATTCTGATTATCAAGGTGAGACCTCCTATCATGCTCCATATAGGGCGAGTTTGTGATTTGTACACCACTCACGTGTTTATCCCTGTTAGGATATTTGATGGTGTTAGCCCATGTCTATCGTTTTGTTTTGCACACTATTGAGGGTTATGAGTCCAAAAGTGACTTTCTATTACTCATTACAGTGGTTTTTGGTGTAATTTCGGGATAATGGATTTCAATTTTATGAATTATATGCCCTACCGGTATAGGGGTTCATTATGTGTTGTGAATTTGTTTGACGGAATTTATTAAAAGAAGAAAAAGAAATGGAAAGTTGTAGTTGGCACAATGTGCATAATACTTGTGATTCAGAGTTGAGGATGGGATCCTCGCATTTTAATATGATTTGATATGTTTAGCCCGTGTTACGTGCCATGGTGGAAGTTATAACAGGATGAGATCCTTGTGGTTAAGTTCATGTGTTTTAAATTCTCCTTTTGTGAAATTAAAATTTGTACTATGGTACTAATAGGGAGTCATGTCTGTTAGGCTTATTTGATAATTCTTGTATATGTTTTTCTGTGCATATTTAGCCATTTCCTGCTGTAATTTTTTAGTTTTATCCCACGAGGTGAGTGTCCAGGTGGCGTTAAATGTGATTTGTTAAGTCAGGTAAATAATTATGAGGTCTTCATGCCTCACATTTTGCTGTCAGTGTTGTGAAAATTCGAAATGAGGGTTTGATTAATATGAGGTAAATTGATGATGCTGGAATTAATTATGAACATTTATTATGACCAAAGATGTGATTATGGGCATACATATGATGTGTGCGTAGGCACGAGTTGCAACAGTCGGTTGAAACTAATACTGTGTGTTGATGCGAAAAATCACGCCTCTTTAAAATATTTGGAGTGTAAGAAATTTAGTTTTAAAGTTTATAAGTATTGATGAAAGAAGTAATCTTCAACTGAGATGGCGTTGTCGGATCCATGTTAAATTTGCGGTGACATAGAATCATCTGCGAGTATGTGTATAGTAAATACACTCAGTAAATTAAAGTCCTGAGAAAGATTCTTGGCACGTTCGAGGGGGAATGTATGTTTAAGAGGGGGAGAATGTAACGACCTGACTTGTCGTTTTATGAATTAGTGTCTCGTTCAACGACTTAAGATCCCAAGCAGCTTTGTGATATGTATTATGACTTGCGTGTATGGTCGAGTTTGGTTTTCAGATGATTCAGGATCAAATTGGAAGAACAATTCTTATTTAAGAAGCTTAAAAGAAAAGAGTTGATCGGAAAATTGACTTTTGAGAAAATGACTCCTAAATAGAATTTCGATGGTTCCAATAGCTCCGTATGGTGATTTTGGACTTAGGAGTGTGTCCGGATATTTATTTGGAAGCAAAAGTTGGAATTGGAAGGTTTGGAAGTCTGACCGGGACTTGACTTTGGTGATATCGAGGTCGGAATGTGATTTTGGAAATTGAAATAGGTCTGTTATGTCATTTATTACTTTTGTGCAAAAATTTGAGGTCAATCGGACTTGATTTGATAGGTTTCGGCATCGATCATAGAAGTTGAAATTTCCTTAGTTATAATAGGCTTGAATTGGAGTGCGATTTGTGTTTTTGATATTGTTTGATGTGATTTGAGGGCTCGACTAAGTTTTTATCGTATTATAGGACTTGTTGGTACATTCAGATGGAGTCCCGAGTGGCTCGAATGAGTTCTGGGGTGAGTTTTGAGCGAGTCCGGGCATTTCGGCACTCTGACGATGTTATGGGACAATTGAAGTGCGGAGGGTACATTTTAAAGTGCAGAAGTGCGGCCGCAAACTCCCAAAGTGCTGCAGCAGTAGGAATTGTGCGGACCTCACTTGAAGATGTGCGGATCGCAGTAGAAATTGTGCGGTCCGCAGAATTCTTCTAGCGGCCGCAGAAAGGTGATTTCGTAGATTCGATGGTCCAACTTCGAAAGCTTATATCTTTTAATCTACAAGGAATTTGGAGATGATTCAAAAACGAAAGTTGTAGCCCATTGAATTTAGTTTTCAAAAAGATACCATTAATCATTTGGACATTTGTAGAGAAAGTTATGGTCAATTTGCTAAAGACTGGTAGTGCAGAGCTGCTGAAGTGTGGTCAGCACAATGGGGATCAGATTTTGTACTATATGAACGAGGGTTTCATCTCATTTTTTATTTTTGGACTTTGGTAGCTCGGTTTGTGGCGCTTTTTCGTAGGATTTTCAAGAAAATCATCGGGGTAAGTGATTCTAACTCAGATTTGGTTAATATACATGAATATATCATTATTTTCATCATTTAATTAGTATTTTGAGATGGAAAATTGTAGAAATTTTATAAAACAAAAATTTGAGATTTGGAAGTCGATTCCTTAACGGAATTTGGTAAATTTGATATGGTTGAACTCGTAACGGAATGGGTGTTCGGATTTAAGAAAATTATCGGGTTCCGAGAGGCGGGCCCCGTGTTGACTTTTTAATGTAAAATTTTAAGTTGATGTTTTATTATCCATAATTGTTTCTGATGAATTTTAATTAAGTTATACTATTAATTTGGTTAGATTTGAGCTGTTCGGAGGTCAATTCAAGTAAGAAGACGATTTTAGAATATCGGCCTAATTTTAAAAAGGTAAGTATCTTTCCTAACCTTGAGTGGGGGAATTACCCCTTAGGCATTGAGTCTTATGTAGAAAACTGAGTAATTGAAAACCATGTACGCAAAGTGACGAGTACATACTTGGTTTATATGTGCAAATTATATCGATTAAAATCCTTAGACTCCCTTATGTATTAAATTAAAAATTATTGGTACTTATTACATCCTCTATTTGTCATGCTTAAATCCTTGTTTGTTGAATTTGTTTTTATATGATGATTTGGTGTGATTGCCACCTTGATTCTTATGTGAATCCCGTATTTTTTTTGAGTTTGATATTTTTTGGAGATAATTTCATTATAGATTATTCATTTGCAAATTAGTAGCTTATCTGATGCTTTATTTTAATTGAAATGTCATTTTCACCCAAACGAGTTCAAAACTAAACTCATTTCTTTGTTGATTTCTTACTTGGTTTAAAAATTATAAACTTACTTTATTGAAAATAGATTGATCCTGCGGATCTTATATACATTGATATTTTGGTACGTGAGTTGTCTGTGCGGTTGTAATAGAGATATGGGCACGAGGTGCCATAAAAATATGAAAGTGGGCTAAGACCCGTGTTTTATGATTATGAAATGAGGTGTCACAGAGTGACTTTTATTTGGAAGAATTATACTCGAAGGATATTTATTTGAAGGAATTATATTCGAAAGATATTTATTTGAAAAACTTATAAGTGAAAGATTTATATTTGAAAGACTTGATTAATTGGTTGTACTTGTGTTTCTTATTCGTTTGAGCAATATTTATGGTGTTCTTGTTGCCTTGTCGTTCATATACCAGATTGATCTTTGTTGCTGTCACTGCTACTTGTTTTCTATTATCCCTGTTTATTACTATATTGCACAGGTTAAATGACTAGTGAGTGTCTTGACTGTACCTCGTCACTACTCCACCGAGGTTAGTCTTGATACTTACTGGGTATCAACTTTGGTGTGCTCATACTACACTTTTGTACATTTTTGTGCAGAGCCAGGTATTGGAGATATCGGATTCGGACAAAGATTAGAGTGTGATTGCAAGGATTCAAGGTAAGGTTGCTTGGTCGTCGCAATCCCTTGGAGTCTTTCCATTTTTATTGTACTGTCCACTCTTATTCGAACATTATTGTATATTTGATCCTTGGGATCGCTGCATGTACTCAGTTAGAGTCTGTGACTCACTATTACCAGTCTTGGAAGGTTTTTAATTAATTCTGGCGTTGGTTTCAATTATCATATAAAAACTATGGCTTGAAATGTAATTGTAATCGGCTTACCTAGTCTTAGAGACTAAGTGTCATCACGATGCCTGTGGTGGGACTTTGGGTCATGACAAGTTGGTATCAGAGCTCTAGGTTCATAGGTTCTACTAGTCATGAACGAGTTTAGTAGAGTCTTGCGGATCGGTACAGAGACGCCTGTACTTATCTTCGAGAGGCTAAAGAACTGTTAGGAAACTTCCATTTCTTTCATTTCCTATTGTGCGGAATTTATTGATTTTTGGACTTTGAGCCTTTGTATCTCTATTCTCTTACAAATGGTGAGGACGCGTGCTACCGAGTCAGCTGAGCGGATACTCGCGCATACTTCTAGGGCCGCAAGAGGCCGGGGCCAAGGTAGAAGTCGAGGTAGAGGCTGAGGAAGGGCATGTGTCGCAGCTGGAGCACCTGTCATAGCAGCAGTTGAGGAGCCACCAGTAGCTCCAGTTGGGAGACAGGTACCAGAAATACCTATTGTTACCCCCACACTTCAAGAGACTTTAGCGCAGTTCCTGAATATGTTTGGTACATTAACTCAGGTAGGATTGATCTCCGTTTCACCAAATATTTCACAGATAGGGGAGGAGCTCAGACTCCAATCGCCCGTACTCCAGAGAAACAGGTTCACATTGGTCAGGTTTCGGGTATGGTGCCGGTACAACCTATTATTCCGGTTGAGCTTGAGGTCAGTCGAGAGACGTCATAAGAAGAACAAAAGAGACTTGAGAGATTAAGGGGTATAGTCCACATAATTTTAGTGGCACAGCTACCGAGAATGCCCAGGGATTTCTAGAAAAGTGTCACTGTATTCTCCGCACCATGGGTATTGTGGAAGTGAGTGGAGTTGCCTTTACTATATTTCAGCTGTCAGGAGCAGCGTATCAATGGTGGCAAGTTTATGAAAAGGGTAGACTAGCCGATGCAGTACCACCAACTTGGGCTCAATTTCCAGAGATATTTTTGAAAGAATTTTTCCCCCAAACTCTCTGGGATGCGTGGCGCACAGAGTTTGAACGGTTGCGTTAGGGCACCATCACAGTGTCAGAATATGCCATCAGGTTCAGTGAGTTTGCCTGACATGCAACTATTTTGGTTCCTACAGTCAGAGAGAGAGTTTGCAGATTCATTGAGGGACTCAATTATGATCTTAAAACACGCATGGCTCAAGAATTTCAGTCTGATACTCCATTTCAGCAAGTAGTAGAGATTGCCAGAATGTTAGAAGGTGTTAGGAATAAGGAAAAGGAGTCTAAGGAGGCCAAGAGGTCTCAAAACTCTGGAGGATTCAGTGGATTCTACTATGCAGATATGACTAATCATAGTCGGTCAGCCCAGTCCATAATTCAGAATACTCGTAGTGCTCCAGCTAGTACTTTTAGTGCACCACTGGTACGGGGTTCTTACAGTGGTTATTCAAGCTATTCGGCACAGACTGAGTAAGAGCGGTCGCGACCTCAGAATGATTGTTATGAGTGTGGTGATACCAGGCACATCCTGAGAGATTGTCTCAAACTTAGGAGAGGTGAATTTCATCAGAACACTCAAGCTACAGGCTTTATTCCAGTTACTACCCCACATACAGAGCCAGTTAGGGGTAGAGGACAGGCAGGTAAAGGGCACCCTAGAGGGGGAGGCCCGGCCATTGATAAAATTTCTATGTATAGCTAAGGCCGCTACACTAGATGGTGTCGTTACTGGTATGATTTAATTCATAATAGAGGATCCCTATTCTTATTTTGATTCAATTCTGATTATCAATATGAGACCTCCTATCATGCTCCATACAGGGCGAGTTTGTGATTTGTACACCACTCACGTGTTTATCCCTGCTGGGAGATTTGATGTGTTAGCCCGCGTCTATCATTTTGTTTTGCACACTATTGAGGGTTATGAGTCCAAAAGTGACTTTCTATTACTCATTATAGTGGGTTTTGGTGTAATTTCGGGATAATTGATTTCAATTTTATGAATTATATGCCCTACCGGTATGGGGGTTTATTATGTGTTGTGAATTTGTTTGACGGAATTTATTAAAAGAAGAAAAAGAAATGGAAAGTTTCAGTTGGCACAATGTGCATAATACTTGTGATTCAGAGTTGAGGATGGGATCCTCGCATTTTAATGTGATTTGATATGTTTAACCCAGGCTACGTGCCGCGGTAAAATTTATAACAAGATGAGATCCTTGTGGTTAAATTCATGTGTTTTAAATTCTCCCTTTGTGAAATTAAAATTTGTACTATGGTACTAATAGGGAGTCATGACTGTTAGGCTTATTTGATAATTCTTGTATATGTTTTTTTGTGCATATTTAGCCATTTCGTACCGTAATTTTTAAGTTTTAGCCCACGAGGTGAGTGTCCATGTGGCGTTAAATGT
This sequence comes from Nicotiana otophora, assembly GCA_000715115.1. Taxonomy (NCBI): domain Eukaryota; kingdom Viridiplantae; phylum Streptophyta; class Magnoliopsida; order Solanales; family Solanaceae; genus Nicotiana; species Nicotiana otophora. Next base: position 38,769 of record AWOL01S0099057.1, read on the forward strand.
GACTCGTTAAGTCGGGTAAATAATTATGAGGTCTTTATGCCTCACATTTTGCTGTCAGTGTTGTGAAAATTCGAAATGATGGTTTGATTAATATGAGGTTAATTCATGATACTGGAATTAATTATGAACATCTATTATGACCAGATATGTGATTATGGGCATACGTATGATGTGTGCGTAGGCATGAGTTGCAACAGCCAGTTGAGAATAATATTGTGTGTTGATGTGAAAAATCAGGCCTCTTTAAAATGTTTGGAGTGTAAGAAATTTTGTTTTAAAGTTTATAAGTATGGATGAATGAAGTAATCTTCAACTGAGATGGCGTTGTCGGATCCATGTTAAATTTGCGGTGACATAGAATCATCCGCGAGTATGTGTATTGTAAATACACTCAGTAAATTAAAGTTCTGAGAACGATTTTTGACACGTTCGAGGGCGAACGTATGTTTAAGAGGGGGAGAATGTAACGACCCGACTTGTCATTTTGTGAATTAGCATCTCGTTCAGCGGCTTAAGATCCCAAGCAGCTTTGTGATATGTATTATGACTTGTGTGTGTGGTCTAGTTTGGTTTTCCAACGATTCAAGATCAAATTGGAAGAACAATTCTTATTTAATAAACTTAAAAGAAAAGAGTTGATCGGAGAGTAGACTTTTAATCAAATGACTATGAAATAGAATTCAATAGTTCCAGTAGCTCCGTATAGTATTTTGGACTTAGGAGTGTGTCCGGATATATATTTGGAAGTCCATAGTTGATTTCGCTTGAAATGACAAAAGTTGGAATTGGAAGGTTTGAAAGTTTGACTGGGACTTGACTTTGGTCATATCGGGGTCAGAATGTGATTCTAGAAATTGAAATAGGTCCATTATGTCATTTATGACTTGTGTACAAAATTTGAGGTCAATCGGACTTGATTTGATAGGTTTCGGCATCGATCGTAGAAGTTGGAATTTCCTTAGTTTTAATAGGCTTGAACTGGAGTGCGATTTGTATTTTTGATGTTGTTTGATGTGATTTGAGGGCCCAGCTAAGTTTGTATCGTGTTATAGGATTTGTTGGTACATTCGGACAGGGTCCCGAGTGGTTCGAAAGAGTTCCGGGGTGAGGTTTGAGCGAGTACGGGCATTTCGGCACTCTGACGATGTTATGGGACAGTTGAAGTGCGGAGGGCACATTTTAGAGTGCAGAAGTGCAGACGCAAACTCCCAAAGTGTTGTAGCAGTAGGAATTGTGCTAACCGCAGTTGAAGATGTGCGGACCGCAGTAGAAATTGTGCGGTCCGCAGAATTCTTCTCGCAGCCGCAGAACAGTGATTTCGCAGATTCGATAGTCCGACTTCGAAAGCTTATATCTTTTAATCTACATGGAATTTGGAGATGATTCAAAAACAAAAGTTATAGCCCTTTGAATCTAGTTTCGAGAAAGATACCATTAATCATTTAGATATTTGTAGAGAAAGTTATTGTCAATTTAGTGATGTCTGGCAGTGCGGAGCTGCTGAAGTGCGGCCGCACAATTTTGAGTGCGACCGCACAAGAAAATGTGCGGTCAGCACAATGAGGATCAGATTTTGTACTATATGAATGAGGGTTTGGTCTCCTTTTTCATTTTTGGACGTTGGGAGCTCGGTTTATGGCGATGTTTCGTGGGATTTTCAAGAAAATCATCGGGGTAAGTGATTCTAACTCGGATTTAGTTAATATACATGAATATATCATTATTTTCATCATTTAATTAGTATTTTGAGATGAAAAATTGTAGAAATTTTATAAAACAAAAATTTAAGATTTGGAGGTCGATTCGTTATCGGATTTCGGTAAATTTGGTATGCTTGAACTCGTATCGGAATAGGTGTTCGGATTTTGTGAAATTTCTATCGGGTTCCGAGAGACAGGGCCCGCATTGACTTTTTAATGTAAAATTTTAAGTTAACATTTTATTTTTCGGAATTATTTCCGATGAATTTTAATTAAGTTATACAATTAACTTGGTTAGATTTGAGCTGTCCAGAGGTCAATTCATGCAAGAAGGCAATTTTGAAATATCGGCCTAACTTCAAAAAAGTAAGTATCTTGCCTAACCTTGAGTGGAGGAATTACCTCTTAGGCATTGAGTCTTAAATAGAAAATTGTGTAATTGAAAATCATGTACGCGAGGTGACGAATACGTACTTGATTTATATGTGCAAATTATATCGGTTAAAATCCTTAGACGCCCTTTTGTATTAAATTGGAAATTATTGGTACTTATTAAATCCTCTATTTGTCATTCCTAAATCCTTGTTTGTTGAATTTGTTTTTATATGATGATTTGGTGTGATTGCCACCTTGATTTTTATGTAAATCCCGTGTTTTTGTTGAGTTAATATTTTCTAGGAGATAATTTCATTATGGATTATTCATTTGCAAATAATTTATTAAATAATTTAAAAATGAGGCATTAATCTATTTGCCAAAAAACATTGAATTAAAGAAGGCATTGTTCCTTGATGAATTACTTTTCAGTTCATGCTGTTGAAATGGTATTGAGTTATAAAGGCCGCAAAACATATTGAGGCAAAGTGTTAAATTATGAAATATTATTTTGTTGAGTTGTTCACTCCCGAATATTTTTATTAAGATTTTGTGCATATTATGGTCGAGTCATGGCCTCCTTATTGTGAAAAATAATATATTATTGATTTCTGTGGCAACTTGTAATATTTGAGCACTTGATGTGCTTTGAGAACTTGAGGTGCAATTTATGAGATGTTGTGATATTGGCACGTGATATTGTTGGGAG
>AWOL01S0099068.1:5325-35228 GCA_000715115.1 Nicotiana otophora
CCCATTTCCCCCTCCTTTTGCGGTTGTCATGGTAGTACATTCTTGCTTTGGCAAAAAATTGAAGTGTGCTGTAGGATTAGAAGTATCCTTTTCCTGGTATACTGGGATCCGTTGAGACAATTCTTTCACTTTTTTCCTTGTCGCATTACATATGTTGGTCTTCTTCATTATTCCATCTAATTTGACTGTAAGTACTGTAGGGGCATGAGAAGTATGATCATTTGCTTTCTTCTTTTAAAGATGATGTTAAAATGTTTTCATCTAAATCTTCTGAAAAGAAGTGGATACGTTGTGATCTATAGATTCTTGAGGGCTACTACCATGGGCTGATATATTACTTTCTCTCCTAACCACTGAAAGCAGGCATTCATGTTATATGTCATTTCGTGACTTGAGTACCTGCATTCTTATTTGAAAATTGTTAAAAGGCAGTAGCTTACTATAGAGAAACATCTGTAACAAGGCTAAAGAATTTGGATTCTCTTTTAAATTTTCTGCTTGTATTTTCAGCTTTATATTACCTTTTTCAGGGAGTGGAAAGAGCTATTTGGCAAAGATGTTACGCGAACTTGAGATTGAAAACGGTGGCACTGCGCCTCGCATTCACTCAATGGACGATTACTTCATGACTGAAGTTGATAAGGTCTTCCTATCTCGTTATCTTACTTAAAGTTCTTTTGATTGTCGACATCCCCCACTTTTCTTTCTTTTATATATTCTAGCCTCCTATTAATACCCGTTTCTAGTTAGAACAAGCCTTCTCCCAAAATATTTATAAAGCAAGTACTTTCAGGTTGAGGAGAGTGAGATTACAAAATCTTCTGGTTCTGTCAGAGGCAAAAAAATCACAAAGAAGGTCATGGAATACTGCTATGAACCTGAGATGGAGGAGGTAAAGATATCTCTACCTAAGCTTAAGAGATAACTGAACTTCCATGATTTAAATTTGGAGCCATTAGTTTTAAATTATATTATTTACAGTGGAGTGGAATCCATAACCCCCCACCCCCCACCCCCACTACAAAAAAAGAAGGAAACTAAGGTGCTCGCTTACTTCTGCAGTTCTCATCTTGGATCAGGAATTAGGCCTGATATAGCTTCCTTCCATCTTTTTGTTGCTTGATCTTGCAAAGCTCTTGTTTGATATTTGAGGTTTATCCATAACATTGTAAGATCTAGTGATAGATGACTTGTACAGAAGTTCAATCTTTTACTCGAAAAAGGATATTTTATTTGGTTACCCAAGTTCATGGTTCCATTTTCTTTTTTATAAGTAATAAAGACTTTTATTAATGAAAGAAAAAGCACCAAGGTAGTGCCCAAACATAGTTACAAGTTGTGCAGATTTCCGATTATATTTAACAAGGCATTCCTGTACATAGAAAAGGTTGCACCAAAAAACTACCAAAGAAATAGAGCTAAACTTAAGGCTAAGTATATTCTACTTTGCCTAGTCTTTGTAAGGCTAGTATGAGTTGGTTTTGTATGGAGAATTTACAACTTGGTTTGTACCATTCAGAGAAAACAGTATTGATTTTGAGTTCCGGTTTGTCCATATTTTCCAATTTTCTAAGGGCGCAATTTGTGTGTTCGCTTAGATTCTTCAAGTGCTTACTATGCAAGGCTAGGGGGAAGTGCAATAAATCCTTGTTAAGTATCCTCTATTGTTTTTACTCCCGCGAGTTGGTGCTTAATTATTGAAATATTTTTATGGATGTGAAATCAGGCATACAAGAGACAATGGTTCTATTCTCTCTTTTTCCCCCCTTTTACGAGAAATTGCATAGTAGAAAGGGCTCTCCCCTTCTAACCTTGATGTTGAGTGTTTGAGTCACCAAGGGAGCAAATTGGGTAAATCCACTGTTTGGTTACTGATTAGGGGGTGTGAGGGGGTTGAGTTCACCGTATCTACAAAGAAACATTTTCATATTTACTGCATGCTCGGTAACTTTTGCTTAAAACTATGAGGTAATCCCTATGTTACTGATTTATTATACCTTTAGTCCTTTAGTAACAGAAACATAGCACTAGGCGATAGTGTGTGCCCATGTGTTGCTATTTCTCTTGTGGGTTTAATGTTGATGTAATGGTATATCATAATTTCATCTTTCAAGAAGCTTGACTCGTCCAAACTGTAGCGATTTTCTAATCAATCAATGATGTAGAAATGATCTTTTGAAATTCCTGGTTGATTGGGTTCGGATTTTGCCCAACTCATCATGATGTTAATTTGCTTTTCCTAATTTTCTGCAATTTAGTGCCTCGTATATATTGTTACCTATTACCTATTTGATTATGTGTTTCAGGCCTATCGGTCCAGCATGTTGAAGTCTTTTAAAAAGACCCTGGATGAGGGGGCTTTCTCTTTCGTAATTGGTATGATATTCTGGGGCGAATGGATTGCTCTTACTCTGCATTTCCATATTTCATCTTTTTGACCATCATCTAAACCTGACATTTGGAATAATTTGCATTAATGTTTCCTCTTACAGCTGAATGGCAATTCTTTTGTTTAATATGTCTGTGAGATTCATTGAAATTTGCCTGTGATATGAATGCACACTGCTATCAGCTGTTTTGCCATGTCCTTTGTTGCTCCCCACTGTAGCATATTTCTAAAGAAAACCTCCACTTTTGTTGGATCTAGGAAACTCGAAGGCAAACAGTGTCTCATAGGTTTCTTGATAATAGCTAGCACATTGGTTCTCAAGTCATGCTAGATTGTCTAGTTAAAAGTTAAACCATAGTTTAATTATAGATTAAGTGGTGATGCAGTGCGTTGCACTGCCTTCAATTTACTAACTACAGATGCAGTTTTGTTCGGCAATTGACCCATTCGTTGCTGGTATTTGTGCCTCATCTTAGTGGATGACCGCAATCTGCGGGTAGCTGATTTTGCTCAGTTTTGGGCAACTGCAAAGGTATACTCTCAGTTCTCTCTATTACGCAACCAGTTCACGTGCTATACTCTTGTTTAATTGTTTTCTAGGACACTTTGGATGTCTGAAATTCGTAACCTTTTGTGTTTGTCTATGTGTAGTTTGTCACTGTTTTATAGGTTGTTAATTCTTTGGAGTTCTAAATAATATGACCTTAGTTGATCAATAGAACTTTTTGCTGCAGCGACTTTGGTTGTTCAACATGACTGGGTGGTTACTGCGTGTTTGAAGATTTTCACTCCATCCAATCCTAACTTTTGTTATGGTTGTCTTGTATTATCAGCTTTTGTCAGTTGCAATTTATTTAATTCACGGTGTGCATTTTTCCTGAATTTCTATTTTCTTTTGTCCACTTAAAAGTGTCGGTTCCTGATCACCTGTCTTTGTACTATTTAGAATTTTATTCCTTTCTCGGGTGGTAATGATCTCATATAGAACACCTTATCATGCATTTCTTTAGATAGTAGAGTTACTGAAGAAGGAAAAAATAAGCACCATGTCTTGTGTGTTTGGTTTTGTTTGGCCAATGTGGCATCAATAATTTAGTGGTGATGTTGCTTTGCAGTTCGCCTAAGACATTTTTGCTTTATCTTGTTTTGTTTCACAGTGAACATCAATTCTAGTGTAAAACATATCAATGTGATAGGAATTGCCAAGGTTATCTTTTTCACGTCTCGATTTGATTGGATAGGTTCCTGGATTTTGGAACTTGTGAATTTTGTTCTAGGTGAAAGTTCGTTTAAGATTATAAAAGGGGGATCAATTCTAGTGTAAAACATATCAATGTGATAGGAATTGGCAAGGTTATCTTTTTCACGTCTCGATTTGATTGGATAGGTTCCTGGATTTTGGAACTTGTGAATTTTGTTCTAGGTGAAAGTTCGTTTAAGATTATAAAAGGGGGTCGCTGTGGTTCAAGAAAGTGTTACTTGATTTTTTTACAAAGGTTCAGGCAAGTGTTGATATTATCAAAAACAGTCTATAGAGTTGTTTGGTTTATGGTAGGATTTTGTAATCTTGGGTTGTTCATATTTTGATTCAGAAGATAATTGCTATTCAACAACCACAAAGCTTCATACATCAATGCGGACAGATTCTAGAACTTAATTTTTAGTACTAAATTATAGGATAAGAGTGTCATATATCCTGACGTGCAGTTTCATTAAATTTGAAGCTTCAGACTAAGTTTTACCTAAACAATGCAGAATTGTGAATTTTCAGCGAGCAAGCTCAATTATCATTAGTGATGGTGCTAAAATTTCCAGCTAGAGCAGCGGAAAAGTAGAGCAAAAATTAGTAGCATTTCTTTGGATCTACAACTTCTTTATAGAAGCTAGAAATCTGTGGATGACAAATGGGTGTAGAATTTCTAGATTTATCAGCTGCGGAACTTGCTTTGCTGTTGAGGCACTGCTGGTTATCTAAATACAGCTAAAAAGCTACATGTATTGAGACAGTATAAATTTCTTAGGTTTGCCTTTTTTTTGGGGGTTTTGGGTGTGTGTGTGTGAGAGAGGAGTTAAAAAGAGCTTGATTTGATGAAAGCAGTTCATATGTGGAGAAGCCAAGCAACTAATAAGACGTATAATTGAAGTACGGTTTATGTTTTAGATTTGTAGCCAAAAGAGATTTGAATCATATCTCGAGCCACTAAGCTTGTCCTCTAGTAATTTGGTTTTCCTTGTAGAGTCAGTTTCTGTATTGACTGGAGCCTCCACAGGTAGGAGCCAAGTAACTGCTGATGGCTTGTTTCTGCTATTACATAGAATTAGTTCGATGGTTATTATGCATGAATTTTCAGAGGAGTTGGTATATGNTGTTTTAGATTTGTAGCCAAAAGAGATTTGAATCATATCTCGAGCCACTAAGCTTGTCCTCTAGTAATTTGGTTTTCCTTGTAGAGTCAGTTTCTGTATTGACTGGAGCCTCCACAGGTAGGAGCCAAGTAACTGCTGATGGCTTGTTTCTGCTATTACATAGAATTAGTTCGATGGTTATTATGCATGAATTTTCAGAGAAGTTGGTATATGGATCTTTCATTATGAACACCACTTTGTGATCAATTATTCTCCCTCTGTTTCAGTTTATTTGACACTATTTTCTTATTAGTCCGTTTAAAAAACAATGACACATTTTCATATTTGGAAACAATCTAACTTCAACTTTCCATTTTCCCCTTAATGAGAAGCTTTTATTGCCACACACAAATGATATGGCATGTGCTAGACCATAAGTTTCATAAGTTTTATTGCCATACAAATGATATAGCATATTTAAGACCACAAGTTTCAAAATTCTTTCTTAAACTCCGTGCTGAATGAAACTGTATCACATAAATTGGAACCAATGGAGTAAGATTCAATTTGTTAAAATTTGCTAATCAGATATTTGAAATGTACTTGCTTGATGCCGTGCTATGTTTTTTATCTCTGTTTTTTGTGATGAGACTGAGTAATGCTGGTTGAGTTCATGTAATTGAAGTAGCAAAATTGAGTTGAGTTAATGTAGTTTAGTTTTCTTGTTGGGGATTTGCCTGAATTTGTTATACATATATTTTGAAATTTGAGCTAAGCATTTAGAGTCTAGTGTAAATTTCATTGTGTGAAGGTAATCAAACTCTCTCTCCCAGTAACTCGGTAGGTTCCTATTTATTCAGTCTGGTTATCTGTTGTATAACATCATGAATGTGGCTTATGTAGTCTTTCTAGATACAGTTTTCTTAGAAGGCAATGATTTCATTGGTTTCAAAAAGATATGTTCAAGGTTTAAATTAAGACTCAACACAAGTCATTCAAAGTTGTCCACCAAGCTTGTCCTTCTAACTATACAAGTAGCTGCATAAAGTGCCTTCGTTCATAAAAAGATGAGACTAAGTAAAGCTGATATTATTAGGTCTCTCGTCATTTATTTGAATGTTAAATGGCAATTACACTCTTGGTCGGAGTTCTGGCATTTTGGACCAGAATGGTGCCCCTTGCTTTTTAAATTTGTTGCTCGTGTCATTTCCTACAGCGATGCATGCTGCTTCTGTTACTTCTGTACTATTGTGGCTTCTTCAACTGTTGATTATCTTCTTCAAAATCACTGTCACATTTATTTGAGGAACTGATTGTGGCCCATCTGTTTACCATGATTGTTTTGTTTGTTTATTTATTTTGTGTTGCTTATTATTTCAGAGATCTGGTTATGAAGTGTACTTGCTAGAGGCGACCTATAAGGACCCAGCGGTAAGTTCAGTCATGTATTTCTTTGTACCATGACAATTTTTCGAGCATTATGTCTGCTTTATTGATTTTCTTCTGTAGCTTGTATATATATCCACTGAATTTACTCTTTTATCCTCATGTCCTTGTGGATTCAGGGATGTGCAGCAAGGAATGTGCACGGTTTCACGCGGGATGACGTACAAAAGATGGCTGCCCAATGGGAGGAAGCTCCATCCATGTACTTGAAACTTGATGTTAAGGTACTTTCTCCTTAAAAACTATCCTGTTGCATAGTTGTGTAGGTTCTACATTCCTGGACTCTCAAGTGGATTTATACAATTCAACTTATTCCAGAGAAGTAGTTGTTAGTGTAGTCTTTAAGACCTTATGTAAGAAGTCAGTTTTATCAGCTTTTAGGAGTTGGATGCTCATATGTCTTTTATTCTTGTATGTTATTTCAACAATGTGGCAGTCATTACTTCATGGAGATGCTCTGGAGGAGGGTGGAATCCAAGAGGTAAATTTTGTTATTCATATTTCATTGAATACTATCTAACCTAGGTTCAATTGATGCACGCACATGACCGTGTGTGTGAACGCAGACACATATGTTCAATGTAACCCATAGAGTTCTCCTAGGAGATGGAGTGCGGCCTGCCTAAAGACAGCTATAGTTGCTGATAGAAGCTACTAAGCGAAAGATAAAGCCCTGTACAACTGGTGTAGGGGGTAGAAGAGGGAAGAGGAGAGAAAGGAGGAGGTAGGAACTAGGAATTGGGTCTATTGTAAATAACCTCAAGCCCAGCTGTTGCATCCCCTAGTGTAAACACCCGATGGATACTTGGGCATCCACTCGAGTATGAGAGGTAGTAGATTAATGGCGTGGGATGCCGCCACCTTAATCTGTGCTCTGGAGTATTTAACTATAAAAGGAAAAAAGAAACAGACTAGCCTATGATTGTGTTGGAAATGCTACTTGGAGAGTCCAACAATTTCTTTTATACAGTTTTGGCATAAAGTAAAATTTTCCTATGGCTTTGAAGTTGTCAAAAAAATAAAATAGAAGAACCCCATGGCTTGTAAATTTGGCATCATTTAGCTTCGAGAATAGTTCGCCTTTTGGCACCTAAGCTTTGTTCATTTAATTATGTGGCTTTCATTTATAAAACAGAAAACTGAGATAATGTGCTAACTTATAATGTCTTATTTCACATCTTTTTCTGGTGGTGCTACCAAAGCATGTGTGGTTTGTGCTACTGGGAGGTAGAAAATTCTGAAATTATGGGTCTTATTTTGGATCTGCAGGTGGACATGGACATGGAGGATGATGACTCATTGGGAATGCCTTCTGCTTTAGATGAAGAGAACATTGAGAAGTTTAGTATACCTCCCCAAGAGGATATTCCGGCTGATGGTAGGTCATGATTCTGTCATTAGGATCATTTGTATTTATTATGTTGATCTCGTCCTTCTTGTTGTATGCAAATTCTAACTAGTGAACAATTTCACAGTTAGCATGGATGGAATCATTTATGAATTATTATCTCAAATCAAATTTGCTATAGTTCTGGTGTAGATGTATATTGTTTCCTGCCTTAGCAACAGTGGACATTGCCCCTTTTTTTTTTAATTTTTTTTTAGATTTGATGTAGTAATAGTAGGTCATATGCTTGTTTTGAGTCTTGAAAGTTGAGCTAATTTTATTGTGTAATAACACATAGAACCCAACTTTTTATGGTGGTTGAACTTGGCTAATTCCAAGGTTCGGCTGTCTAACACTTTATCTTTGACCACTGGGCTGAACATATTCTATCTTCCAATGATTACTTGTCACATGAGTTAGGCTCTATTAAATGTAGTCTAAGGATCTCTTTATCTCTATGTATATCATTCTGGAGTAGATACATACAAATTTATCCTTTCTTCATTGTCTTGGTTTCAGAAAGGTGTCTAATAAGGCATCTAATTATATTTCATTATTTATTTAATATTAGGCGATGTAAAGGATGATCAGGAGTCGGACCAGGAAGTTGACCAAATAGCTGAAGTAAAAGGATTAGCAAAGAGTAAATGGTCATCTGATTTGGATGAAGATGATACTCGAAGAAATGAAGATGCCACTAAAAACTTAAATGCTCTCTCAGGGTTGATACAATCTTACAGCAAAGAAGGGAAGTCAGTACGTTGGGGTGACCAGGTAACTTTTAAGTGTTATGAACGATAGCTATTCCTAGTCCTTTGTTGATGTGGTTCTCTTTCTGTGAATATGATTGGCGAAAACTTTTCAGCTGTCTGCTTTCCATCTCTGCTTTTTTCTGATGGGTTTACCAGCAAAGATTGACGTATTTGTGTCATTATATCTTTTCCTCTTCTCATCGTCTCATCTCCTGTCACTTAAAACTAGCAAGGGTCTGCTGGATACACTGTCGTGAAGAGTTCCCCCTTCCACTCTATGCTTTTACTTCGAAAAGAAGTATTTTGAGAAAGGAAATGAGGAGTCCAAAATATTTTTAGAAAGGAAATGAGGAGTTCGGAATATTTTCTTTAGCAATGAAAGGAGTCTCTCCATATTATAGGTTGTTTCTGTGCCTATGTTACTGTTTGGCGTGATCATCCGGCAAATTATGTTTAGATTATCATTACATGCTTCATTGTTAATTTGCATATAATAGAGGTTCCTGACTGCAGAATCTGGGCAGATGAATCAAGCATATTTTATTGTTTCACAAATGTAAATTAATAAAAAATGTGGAGATGTGCTATTTCTTTTTTGTTGGGTTGCACATGGGGTACTTCAACGATTCTTTTTTTAACAATATTATTGTAAGTTTGGAGTGTATCTATCTTCATGTTTTTTTTTTGCCATGGGCATGCTTTATATCAGTGGGTTTCATTACTGTTCTAGATACTTATCAGAAAGAGAAGCACCTATATAGCTGATATTGATTACTTTCGAATGATGAGCAAAGATCTTGTTTATCCCGAAGGGGAGGGAAGAATTTTTGGAATTGAATTAAGTGGTTCCATGTCATTGAAAGGTTAAGCTGTTTGATGTGGGGAGATTTCTTTTTTCAATTTTACATTAGCATTAGGGGGAGGAAAGATTTGAGTGGTAAGTGGTTCCATCTCATTAAAATTTACGCTTGATGGGAAGTTTCTTCATTCACATTGGCATTGGTGGTGTATCATATTGGCATGTTTACGTAGCTATTACTCGTTTCAATTTATGCTGTATACTTTCGTATATTTAGTAAGTTTTTAATTACAACATTCCAATTTTATCAGTGATGACACTCCCTTGTAGGAATGATTTGGCATTAAGATCACAAGATTTAAAACGGTAATTTTGGTATATTCTGCACACTTTTAGTTTAAAATCACAAGATTTAAAAGTCTTCTTCACCCTTTTTGAAATTCATACCAGTCCAAATGAAACAGAGGGAACAATAAGGTTTTGATGATAATTGTAACTTGTTCCAGACTTCCAGTTTGCTAACTTTATCTATTACAGTGCTATCAAAATCTTTACGAGGAAGTAGAGATTACCTGTTTCTACCAATCTGATTGTTTTTTTTTTCCAACCTGTTCTACTGTTCATATTAAACCATTCTCTCGCTAAATTTTTTCTGCTCACTTTTTTTTTTTTTAGGTGACCAAAAGAGGCTTTTCGATAGGGGCAACAAAAGCGACCAATGTATCCTTGTTAATTGGTCCTGGTGCAGGATACAACTTGGTGAGATTCCACGAACAACTATTATTTAAATTATTTGAATCATCGTCATTTCCATGTTGGTGTTTATTTAGCTATATTATGCTTGTAACCTTGCTGAGTAACATTGTAGTTACTTTCTGGAAAGCTTGTTCTTCGTAATTCAACATTTGGTTGGCATATGCTTTCAATTTCTGTGTACGTGGAACCCATATGATAAGCTGTCTTATTCTTTCAACATATATGCAGAAGTCTAACCCTTTGCCAGAAGAAGAGAAGTTGATATCAACTAGAAATAATGGTGAACCAAAGAGGCAAAACATATTTCAAGAGAGACTACGAGCAGAGCGTGAGTCGTTTAGGGCTGTTTTCGAGTCTTTCAGAACAGGCTCTGACAAGAGGCGGCATCGGAGGATATCTGGGCTTGATGCTGAAGGTGAATAGTACAGAAGATGGGTCTAAAATCACATCTTAGCAGTGCTGGAGAGGAAGAAACCTGCCAGCCTTGTGCGGAGGCCGGAGGAGGGCTAAATTATTTCTGTTGTAATTTAGTAGTAATTCGTTTTACTAGGAGAAAAATAGGAAGTTGGTGGGCCTGGGCAATAGTCATGGGTGCATTCTTGTGTCTGTACAATGGAAAATTTTGGAAATGAAGGGGTTCAATGGCAAAAGTGGTTCATTCAAAGTAGCTAAAGATGTTATCTCTTCCTACTTGGTTTCCACATGTTTCACCGCCAATTTGCAGTTTCTCCTTGAGCTGCAGAACTGAGGAGTTTGTTAGAGATTTAAATAAGCAAACATTTAGAGCCTGTTTGGAAAGCCACCTAGGAATTGGATTTAGGTGTAATTGGATGTAATTACACATTTTGACATGCCAAGTAATTACTTGATCAGCATGTAATTGGGTGCAATTGGTTCAGCAATCGCATAAGTTTGCTTGAACTTGGAGGTGTTTTGCCTAAGGAACAGTAAATCCTTAGTTCCAGATTGTGTCAATGGGTTGGTTACCTCAATATTTCCGTTAGGGGTCTTTAAGTTAGGATAAAGGAGCACGATCCAAGCATTAAAAGATTAGACTGCGCAGTGCTACAATGGTTGCAAAGAAGTAATCTCAGCAAAGAGATGCATGATTATATGCCTTCATTTAGATGTGTTGGGGGAATTGGAGGATATCCCCAACTCCGACATAGACAAATACCAGATCTTTTTATTTGCTCAAGTTTTGATGGTTAGAGGTAATAATAGACTTGATGGAATAGCCTAGTCCTGAGACCACCACGACGACAAATTCTGGTCGGTAATATGAATCTTCATTAATCATGTTATTCATTAAAATTTTATCTTAAGATGACATTATATATAATATAAAATGTACTAGAAGATTTTTATATTTCCGGCGAGTACAAGAATGTTCAATAGAGGAAGCATAGAACTTAAAACTAAAATTAGGCATGTGGATAACTTACAAGATCAATGAAAAGAGAGAAGTTAAATTGCGTGTGATGTAACACAAATTGAATTTGATGGTGACCACAAGACCTTAATATAATCATAGGACAAATTGGTGTAATAATAGGACCTAAAGTAAATTAACGTACGTGGCTATAAAAGGGATGAAGCTTATGTTAGGAATACAGTAGATATGCCCTAGATCCATTTTTATATTTGATGATTTGAACATATTTTTGTGAACGTTATTTGATATAAAATATATGGCATTTGATATTCTTTTATCATAGTTATTATCAATTACTTGATTAATTTAATAAGATCCTTGATTAAATTTTGAAACTTGTCATCATGATGGAGATCATGATAATGAGAGTGAAGTTTCTTATAATTTAATCTAAATTTGTTCTTGATCGTAGGATTATTAATTTGGACATTAGTAATCCGGTTAGATCAATATTTATGTGATCGTCTTTATTGGATAAAGATTAGTTTATCTCATTAACTAAATCACATAGATAGATGATGCATATAGAGATATGATCATTGAACCGACTCATTGGATAATTCCTAATGGTTAGAATTACCATAAACTGTCAATAGGATATTCTCTTGAAGAATGTGATGTAAGAGTTTCCTTTGACCTGAGATCGTCATAGTAATTGACAAGTTATTTATTGTGCTTTGATACTAGACACCTATGGCCCTAGGGCGATAGTTGAAAGGATATTGGGTATGATTAAATGCTTGCAGAATTAGTGATTGATCAAGATGGAATCCGTCAACTCTTGGTAATGAGTTTAAGCTCCATGTTGTCATAAATTATAAACGACCAAACTAAGACCTTGGCCAGGGCAATTGAATGAAAGAAGAAAAGAGTTTCTTAGGTCATTCAATGGTCGATTATATTTGACATGAACACATAGTTGGTCGCCTATTAGGATTTGACAGTTGAACCATATCCTAGGGTGACCCAGAGCTATAAGGACCGAAGGAATTACTATATTATTCTTCTACGGGTTCTTGAGAGTAAATTGTATACTTTATTCTATCCGGTCGTTAAGGAGTGTTGCTGGATGCCACCCTTGATTAATATATTGATGTTATCAACTTACTACCGGCTTAGTATTGAACCTACGGGGTCGCACACTAACGAGTGTTCTGATCTTTGCTAAAGGATTAATTACTTTATTATTTGATAATTAAATTAAAAAATTTAATTAGTCAAATAAATTTAGTTATTAGTTGAAATGAAATATTATTATATTCTTTGCTAGCACGGAGGATATAATCAATATTGCGAACAAATTAAAGTTTTCTATTTGGAATAGAAATTGAATTATATTTCTTGGTTGAAACATATATATATGTGATATATATATATTAATATTTATTTTATATAAGAGATGTATATAAAATATAATATTATTAAAAGGCTTGTTAATAATTCCAATTTGGAATTGGATTAAAATGACGTGTGAAGTTCACTAAAGGAACTTGTCGCCAATTTCATCCCATTTGGAATGGGATTAATATTGTATTAATTATGAATTACGAAAGGTTTACAAGCAACAGATTCCAACTTTGAGTTGTAATAATCACGTGAACAAGACTTCGGCAGTCACAAACCCATTTGAATGGGATTCGAACTTTTATGGAAAAAGTTTACAAAGTTTATTTTTGGAATAAACTTTTACCCTAACTAAATCAATACCTAAACCAAATAGGAAAAGAGTTTATATGTGATGCTATATAAATGGTGATAGAGAAAAATTTGCCGTATTATTTCTTGAGAAGAAAAATCACTTTGTGAAAGTGGGAGTACAATACAAAGCCAAAAGAGAAAATATAATTACAAGAAAAGTGTTTCTTGTTCTTCTACTTTTGGGTTGAGATTTTTGAGAAAAATTTCAACACAATTTTTCCGTTCAGTTTGTTCGCGTGTTTCATTGATCAAAGAGTTGATAACAAGGATAAGTCCCGGTGTGGATACGTATAAAGTCTTCGCACTATCGAAGAAATTTTGAAACGAGACTCTCTTTACCAGGTACGTCTCAAATCCGTTCTTTAATATGTAAATAAATTTTAAACATAAAAAGATCTTCCTAAAATTGTTATTGTCTTCCGTTACGTGTTACGACGTTACTGTTAGCTGCGAGAGTAAATAACAATAAATAGGGAGAAGAGATATAGCGACGAGTGGGCAGAAAGCGACGTGGTGAGATTTCCACTCCTCTATCACAATTACTTTGTAGCGGGCTTAGATGGTAGAGGTGGCCCATTGTTCAGACCATCCACGGCCAATAATAATAGCCTACCAAAACTCTTGACTATTTGTTTATGGTATGTTTATGAGTTATAATCTTCTTTCTGTATGCAATGTGTTATTCAAAAGAAACCAAAGAAAACAAGAGCTAATTTCCTTTATCTCTCCCATCGTTTTTTCTATATCGTAATGGCTGTAGGTGCAAAGCACTGCACTCTACGTGAGTCATCACTCATGAAATGCTCGCTCTTGTCTTCTCCTCTATATGGAAAGCAGTCTATGCATTTCTCCAACTCTAGCCAAGTAAGATAATGTATTCTGCAATTGCTTGCTTCTTCTCTTTTATTTCCCTATGAGTTACACAGATTATGATGTCTTTAAGTTTGCTCAATTAAACAGAGATATCATCAGTCTTGTTCATTGTCGATGAATGGGTGCCAAGGCGACCCAAGAGCTCCTATTGGAACCATAGAAACAAGAACGTTGCCTGCAGTTTCTAGCCCTGCATTGGCTATGGAACGTCTCAATTCCGCCATCTCTGACTTGCTTAAATCCGAGCCTCCTCCTTATCATTCTGGTATCATTCGTCTTGAGGTAAATCTCACGTGTATTTTATCATTCACATTAACATTAGCGGATATATATTTATATTTACAACATTCCAAATGAGACATATTATGCATCCATTGCCACACAGGAAAAATAGACTCTGTATGGAAAACACATTAAACATAGTGAGTGCAATATTATTTTGAATCACTAATCTAAAATTTTGAATCCGCTCGTAAAAGAATTCATCATTGCAATTGAATGTCAAAGGCCGAATGCAGTTTACAAGCCAATTGAAGGAAACCAAGATAGTAATGTTAGTAGGACACCAAGCCAAGTTGTCTATCTTTGAGTATAAGACACGTGGTTGGCTCAGATTATTCGTGATCTTATTTCTTATCTAGCCTCAAGAACACTGTCCAAAAGCCAAATGATTGTATTCTTGTCACAATACGCATAAGACTGTCCAAATCAGTAGCAACAAAATTAGGCTGCGCTGTTGATAAATCACCTCTATTTTTTCTACTTTGAAACGGAGAGGATAGAGTTTTAGCACCAACACTAAACGTCAGTACATCACATGCTTGTAAATTAATATACAGTAATTAATAAAAGAGTAAATTTCATTTAACCTCTGAACTGGTTAGGGTTAAAAAATAAAGTAATTAATAAATGAATAAATTTCACTTAACTTCTTAAGTGGTTGGGGTTAGAAAATAGCATCCTCTCACTATTTGAATAGGACAGACATGAGTTAACATTTTCTCGTATTTTCAAAATTTTGGATTTTATGATTATGTCCATCCACCTATAAAGTATTTTGAAATAAAATAAAATTTTTTCCTTGTTTATTTTTTAAATACTAAATATCAATGCAATATTTCGAAATAAATATGATAAAATATGTATAATTGAAAAATAAAAAAGAATCATAAAGAAAAATAAGTTGTTGGAATTCAAATGAAAGTTACAAGAATAAAACAAAAATCAAGTTCTAAATTTTATAAGTTATAGTAATAGTATTTAGGAGATCACAAGCAAATTATTATTTATTAAAATATTAATTATAAGTTGTCTAGCAACCAATATTAATCAAAATTCTTAAATGATTTACAAATACTAGGTATTAAAAAAGTCTAACACATAACATTATTAATTGAAAAGAGAAATGAAAAAATTGACGAGGATATCACACATTATATTGGAGCGGGGTGAATGAAATGGAGGCTCGCTTTCGGTGTTTTGCGTGATAAAAATGTGCCAACAAAACTTAAAAGTAAGTTTTTTTATAGTATGTCGTATGTGGCTGAATGTTGGCCAGTCAAGAATTCTGTCATGAGCGGCTTTCCATCCATGCCGCAGGCAAATACCAACAGCGCCGCACGCGCAGACTTTGATGCTAAAAACAAGGTAGCTACCAACGGATAGTAACTGCACGGACATTGGTTGCTTAGCATTATGTCGCCTTTCCAAGGAATCTCAGGAAGGCGCCACGTAACAGTTGGTATCAGAGCCTAGGCTCGACATCGGACGAGGGAACATATTGCCATTACCATCATTTCTGACCTAGTTTGCGGATAGTAACTGCACGAACATTGATTGCTTAGCATTACGTCGCCCTTCCAAGGAATCTCAGGAAAATGTCACATAACAGTTGGTATCAGTGTCTAGGCTCGACATCGGACGAGGGAACACATTGCCATTACCACCATTTCTGACCATACTGAATCACGGGGACCGTATTGCGGCCCTTGAGGAGACGGTTAACGTATTATAGCCCATCGTGAATGCGGTGCATGATCTAAGAACCAGCCTAGTACAAAGGCTGGATGACCTGGGGCGCGGTATGCAGCAGGCCGAAGGTGATATTGCAAACATCAGTCGCGACTTTGAAGGAGACCGACAAATGGCAGCCACAAAGGCAGCCGAAATTTTCATTAAATTCTAGGGCCTCCAACAGGAGCGGACCGAGAATTTAGCCTATAGAGCACAAGAGGCAGATAGGGTGACTGCCATGCAGCAGACCATAGACAACTTGATAGGCCAGCTCAATGTTGTCAACGCTGCATTACAAGGCCTACTTCGAGGAGGCGGAAACCAAATTGGGGATGGTGTGAACCTCGCCCCTGTGCCACAAAAGCTGAAGATTCTTGAGCCAAAACCCTACAATAGGGCTCAGAATGCCAAGGAAGTGGAGAACTTCATCTTCGACATTGAATAGTACTTCGATACCGTGGGGGAGTTAGAAGAAGCAAAAGAGGTAGAAACTGTTGCCATGTATCTTCAGGGTAATGCTAAACTCTGGTGGCGGGTAAATACGAAGCGATCAGGGCAGGCAAAGATACTCTTGAGACTTAGGCACACCTGAAGGCAGCCATACGCCTACAATTCTTCCCCGAAAATATTGAGTACAATGCACGGAGAAAGCTCCGGGAGCTCGACCAGACCAAGGTAGTCCGGGATTACGTCCGGGAATTCTCCGTACTCATGCTGAACATACGGGATATGTGGGACAAAGATAATTCTTTACATTCCTAGAAGGTTTGAAACCTCATGCCCGTATAGAGCTGCAAATACAAAGGGTAGATACTTTACCCAAGGCAATCCAAGCAGCGGAATGCCTTGGAAACTACCAAGTGGAAGCTCGGAAGGATAGGCCTCAACTGCCTATCCGAGGAGGATATAAAGGGGGCCAGCCTAACAATGATGGCCCTTGCAGAAGTGGAGGAGATCAGAGTGCAACCAAATCTAAGACTCTTTCCTCAGGCAGAAATAGTGTTGCGTCTCACAACAACGATCGGGGGACCCCTTCAGGATATCGCCATTACGGCGGGCCATATTGGAATAATGAATGCCCACAGGCACAAATGAACGGCCATCAAACCTTTGATGATGGGACGAATGACGACAGATGATGCTGACCAGACAGAACCAATAGGTGCCTTCAACGCACTTGTTTGTTCTTTTTCTGAGGCCTTAGCAGGAACCAATACCGGTATCCGTGAGAAGAAGGACTCATGCCCAACCACCAAGAAAGGGAAAAAGAAGGCGGATGAGGGGCCTTCTCTTAACCAAGAGAAGACCCTGATGTTCGTCGAAATGAAAGTTAATAGCAAGCCCATTCGGGCGATGATAGACACGGGCGCTGCTCACAACTACTTAGCCTCAACTCAGGTAGAGAGCCTTGATCTAGTTGTGGGAAAGGACAGAGGTCGTGTCAAGGCTATCAACTCACCACCTCAGCCAGTGGGTGGAATAACCAAAGGAGTGTTGGTAAAGCTTGGTCGTATGACTTGCGTGTGGTGATCATAGATGACTTTGAGCTGATAGTTGAATTGGAATTCATGAGGCAAACCAACACCATTCCTGTACCTTATACAGACATGCTGCTGATGATGGGATCAAACGGGGCCAAGCCCTGCATTATCCCATGCACAACCATAAAAATGGCCGCAGAGACCATCTCGGCCTTGCAGTTGAAGAAGAGAGTCAAAAGACATGAACCTACGTTCCTGGCTACACTCTGTATTGAAGATATTGAACGCTCTTTGAGTCCCATTCCTGCACCTGTGAATGGGCTGCTAAAAGAGTTTGAAAACGTCATGCCACAGACATGCCAAAGTGACTCCCGTCTAGGCGCACTGTGGACCATGAGATTGAGTTGGTGCTTGGTGTAAAGCCACATGCCCGGGCGCCTTACATAATGCCACAACCCAAACTCACCGAGCTTCGGAGACACTTGACAAAAATACTGGACACGGGGATCATTTGCCCTCGAAGTCCCCTTATGGGTCCCCTGTGCTATTCCAAAAGAAACAGGATGGCACCCCTACGACTGTGTATGGATTATCGGGCCTTAAACAAAATCCCTGTGAAGAACAAGAATCCTATCCCATTAATGGCAGACCTGTTCGATAGACTGGGTGGTGCTATAGTGTTCACAAAAATAGTCCTGAAGGAAAGTCCCGTTTGCCGAGGGAGATGAACACAAAATGACTTGTGTGACAAGATATGGGTCGTATGACTTCCTGGTCATGCCATTCGGCTTGACTAATGCTTCAACCACATTTTGCACCCTGATGAACCAAGTCTTCCGAGAGTACATTGATGAATTCGTAGTGGTCTACTTGGACGACATTGTGGTATATATCAAAACATTGGAGGAACATCTGGAGCACCTGCGGAAGGTCATAAACCAATTGCGGGAGTACGAATTATATGTGAAGTTATCCAAGTGCTCCTTCGCCCAAAAACAGATTGACTTTCTCGGACATGTCATCGAGGAAGGGCGAATCAAGATGGACCAACAGAAGATTTAGGTTGTCATAGATTGGCCACCGCCTAAGGATATACATGCCTTGAGGGCGTTCCTTGGCCTATGCAACTTTTATCGGCGGTTTGTGAAGCATTACTCTCTCATTGCATTTCCATTGACAGAACTCCTAAAGAAAGCCACGCCTTGGGATTGGGGTCCGAGGCGAGTGGAGGCCTTCAACGCATTAAAAACGGCTATGTCTAGTAGCCACGTCTTGCCCTCCCTGATTTGGCCAAGCCTTTTGAAGTATAAACAGATGCCTCTGACTATGCTCTAGGCTGAGTCTTGTTACAAGAGGGGAATCCAGTAGCGTACGAGAGCCGGAAGTTGAAGGATGCAAAACGACGCTATGCCACCCGCGAAAAAGAATTATTGGTTATCATCCATTGCTTACACCTTTGGAGGCACTATCTGCTGGGAACCCCGTTCGTGGTCAAGACAGACAATACAACTGTTAACCATTTCATGACCCATCCAAAGCTGAATGGCGAATAGGCCAACTGGCAGGAACTCCTAGCAGAATTTCACTTCAACTTGGAGTATCGAAGTAGGAAGACCAACCAAGTTGCCGATGTGCTTAGTCGGAGGGCTGACTTAGCATCGGTGTGCCTACTCACCACCCTAAGGGGGAGCAAAGTGTCCACCACTATAAAAGACCAGATACATGATCTACTCACCAAGGATCCTGTTGCACAGTATTTGGTCGATTTGGTAGGACAAGGCAAAACTCGCCAGTTCTACGGGGAAGATGGGTTCTTGAAGGTGAAAGGGAATCGACTTTATGTTCCTAAAGGAGGAGATCTGTGAAGGAATCTTCTGATGGAATACCATGATACTTTGTGAGCCGGCCACCCAGGTGAAGAACGCACCATGGCGTTATTGCGTCATGCTTATTATTGGCCTCAAATAGCTGATGACGTTGCGCAATATGTGAAGACTTGCCTATCATGCCAGAAAGGCAAGTCAGACCGCTTGACACAAGCGGAACTTTTGGAGCCATTGCCTATTCTAAAGAGACCATGGGAAAGCGTTTCACTAGCATCACCGGATTGCCCAAGGTCAGAGATCTTACAACTATCTTGATAGTGGTAGATTGGTTTTCCAAGTATACTATATTTATAGCAGCCCCAAAATATATATCAGCAGAAGATACAACTCAACTCTTCTTCTCTCATGTTGCCAAATATTGGGGTCTGCCTAAAGACATCGTTAGTGATCGCGACTTTCGCTTCACTAGAAACGTTTGGACTCAGCTCTTTAAGTGCATCGGGTCCAAGTTGAGCCACAGTTCGAGTTTCTATCCACAATGTGATGGCCAGACGGAGCGGTTCAATGGCATGCTGGAGGAATACCTCCACCATTTTGTTACCGGATCGTAGAAGAATTGGGTGAAGCTTCTGAATGTTGCTCAACTGTCTTTCAATTCACAAAAGAGCTCTAGTAC
Source organism: Nicotiana otophora (assembly GCA_000715115.1). Taxonomy (NCBI): domain Eukaryota; kingdom Viridiplantae; phylum Streptophyta; class Magnoliopsida; order Solanales; family Solanaceae; genus Nicotiana; species Nicotiana otophora. The sequence continues at coordinate 25,203 of AWOL01S0099068.1, forward strand.
AAATAGAAACGTTTTTGAAATTGTTACTGGACAACAACCGCTACTCCCAAACACTGTGAATGCCTCAAACATGTCGAAATCTCCTCGAGCTGCTAGCTTCTCGAAGGAATGGAAGCGAAATCTGGAGATAGTGCAGGGCTATCTTGTCAAAGCTCAAAAGCAGATGAAAAAGCATGCTGATCAAAATCGTCGCTTTGTTGAATACCAAATAGGAGATAAAGTGATGGTGTAAATCCCAAATCAATACTTGTTCGCAGGGGTTCATGACCCTCATCTATTGCAAAAGTACATTGGACCCTTGTTCATTGAGAAACGTATTGGGAAAGTTACATACCGGGTGGATACCCAGCATGGTGGAAGATTCATCTAGTCTTCCATGTCAGCCTTCTGAAACCTTTTCGGGAAGACATGAAGGATCCTTCGCAGATCCAACTCACAATACCCGGTATTCGAGGTCTTAATTCAACTGGGAAAAGGCGTGCAGAAGCTATTCTCGATGATCGATTGATTCATGCTTCAAGGAAAGATCACCAAGAGTTCTTGGTGAAATAGCAGGGATGTGATATAGAGGAGAATACTTGAAAGAGAGAAACAAACCTCAAAGCCTACAAGAGCACGATCGATGATTATTTTGCAAGTAAGGCGCCGAAGAAGTCGCCAACTCATGTGGGGGAGAAAGTCAGGGCGACTTTCTAGCCATGCCCCATGACCCCTTGGACGCGCCCCATGGCGTCCTGGCAAGCCTCCCAACGCCTAGCACCATGGACGACCCCGTGGTCTTGGCCGTGCCAAGTTACAAGTACGTCTGCGCCTATGTCGCCCCACCGATAGCCCTCGCCAGCACCCAGCCGCAGACAAATGCCAACAGCGCCGCGCGCGCAGACTCTGATGCTAAAGACAAGGCTGCTGCCAACGGACCTGCTTCTACCTTGTAAGAATCTAAGTCCTTTTTATTGTAAATATATAGTAGTTTTACTTTCCGTATTTCCATTATGTCTCTCTAGCTTAAGTCATGTAACTTTAGGTTATTTTTTTTAAGCATTATTAGGGGGGATCAAGCAATAAAACTTTCAAGTAAGCAAATAATTCTCTGTATTGGTGTCTCTCCCCCTCGACACCCTGTTGCCTTTCTGTAATAGTTTTCATTAATGCAATCAAGCTTTCTTTTATTCTCATTCTCTTTTCTGTTATCTCAATTGCTCTTGACATTGGTTTTTCCGTACGACACTGAGTTTCGTTTAGCGTACGGAGGGGACCCCAGTTGGCGAATAGTAACTGCACAGACATCGGTTGTTAAGCCTTACATCGCATTTTCAAGGAATCTCAGGAAGGCGCCACGTAAAAATTCTCATGTTTAGAAGATGAAGGCAGCAGAAATGCGGATGTTGAGATGGATGCACCCTCATACCAGGATAGATAAGACTAGGAATGACGATATTCGGGATAAGGTGGGTGTGACTTCCGGGGAGGATAAGATGTAAGAAGTGAGGTTTAGATGGTTCGGACATGTGAAAAGAAGAGGCATCGATGCCCCAGTAAAGAGGTGTGAGAGGTTGGTATTTGCGGGTCTAAGGAGAGGTAGAAGTAGGCTGAAGAAGTATTGGGACGATGTGATTAGACAAGACATGACAATGCTTCAGCTTACCGAAGACATGACCCTAGGAGAGTGTGTGGTCGAGAATTAGGGTAGAAGGTTAGGTATTCAAGTGTGTTCCTTGGCCTTACCAGTAGTATCAGTGTTGGTCTTTTATTTTCTTAATCGTGGTTTTCTATTACTATTTATTATTATTTTTGCTTATGTATTTTTATTGGAGTGTTGGTGTTATTGTTTGTTGCCTCAACTTCTTTTTCATCCTTCCTTTAGCCGAGTATCTTCCGGAAATAGCCTTTCTATCTTTTCACGGTAAAAGTAAGGTCGACGTACACATTATACTCCACGTAGAAATTATATTGGGCTTGTTGCTGATGAAAAGAGAAAAAACTAGTATAAGGTGAAATTAAAAGGTTTCCAATGATGATTACACTTGTCGATCTATCGAAATTAGAAATTGACAATGTGTAGTTTAAAAATGGAGTACTATGATTTTAGATAGTTTCTGAATGTTGATTTTGATATGTCAGTAATTCTGTTTATGCTGATAAAATATTTTTAACAATGGGTATCGTGTTGGAAAGGTGCCAATTGAAGAGCAGATAGAAGCGCTTGAGTGGCTTCATGCACAGAACCATGTCCTCCTCCCGCGCTGTTTCTTCTCCGGTCGAAGGCCAGCTGTTGATTCCGAAATGTGCTTTATTGATCACACAACCAAAAGGAATGGAACTTCTCATTCCTCTTCTAAAGTGGTCAGTGTAGCTGGTGTCGGCTCTGCTGTCTTCTTTACTCATTTACGCCCCTTCTCCTTTGACGATTGGCGTGCTATACGCAGGTTATTTTAATCTAATTCTCTTTTAAGTATTTCTGCCTTCTTTGCATTTTGCTTTCACCTAAAATATGCACATCTTTTTTGGTTTGCATTATTGTTTTTAAGTGTGAATATGACTCGGATTGAGAGAGCTGATGAAGTTAGTGTAGCGAAGGAGAAAAACATGAAATAATTTGGAGAAAAGAAGTCGTTTCTAAGTGTGAATATCAAAGGCGGATAAAGCCATAGTATAGGTTCAACTGACCCAATATTTTCAACGCAGAATGTGTAAAAGTAAATGTGTCTGTGTGTGAAAATCACCAAAAATTCAATAAATATTAAATTCTGAACCTATAATTTCATAAATAAATGAGTCAATATTAGAGGCTGAACTCATCAAGTTTAAATTTTGGAAAATATGATTCAGATTAAGGGAGTTGATGACGTTAATGATTCGAGAAAATCATGAAACAAATTGAAGAAATAAAGTTGTTAAAGGACATCTGTTTTGCCTTATTAAAAAAAGGAAAAGATCATCACATGACATGGTCCCAAATGTGGGTAGTGGTAACACATAGGTTCCAGAAGTTATCGTTTAACTTTAACTTTGTTTTTCCATCTGGTTTGAGTCAATGAGATTGCTATGCCTAAGTTCACAGTTGCTTAGTTTGTCTTATTTTTAAGGACCACTACTGATACAACTTTTTTGTATTATATTATTTCAAGTTGAACTGATCAACCCACGGATGTTATTTTTCCCTTTCACATTTTATGGCAATCTGACATGGCTAATGATGCTTTATGCAATTTTAGTGTTACTAAATAATAGTTGAAAATTAGGAGCTGCACAAACTTCACAATGATAATAAACTGGACTTGAAATCTGTCCGAGCTTGCTGGACAGAGTTACCTGGTACCTGTTGAGGTAGCAGGTATCCCGTGGAATTAGTCGAGGTGCATGCAATCTGCCCCAGACACCATGGTTATTAAAAAAAAAGACAATAAACTGGACTTGAAATTTAGTTTTATGCTAGAACTGACATTTTTTATCAGATAGTATCCTAATCAGAGATTATCGGAGCTAGACTTCAGAAAAGATTCTTAAAAAGAAATAAGAGAACCAGGAATCGCACAAGGATCTCAGCTAGCAATAATTGGACAACCTGGAACCATAGTTAGCAAAAGACTTGGTTAAACTCCTTGTTTATGTTCTGAAGGCTAGCATTGTTTTATCTCTGCCAAAGGTTCCTCTCCAAGAAATGTCCTCTAATTCGTGCTTATGGGGCAATCCGATTTGATGCAACAGCCAATATAGGTCCTGAATGGAGTGCTTTTGGTTCATTTTATTTCATGGTCCCTCAGGTAAATGGATTGACTTTCATCTCTTCATTGCTTAGGACCTATTTGTTAGACATGTTGTCTCTTGAATATAATCCATCCGTTGCTAGATGCTAAATGACAGGTTGAGTTTGATGAGCTGGAAGGAAGTTCGGTTATTGCTGCAACAGTCGCATGGGATAATGCTGTCTCTTGCACGTACCAGAGGGCAATAGAAGTACTTCAGGCCACAATATGGCAGGTCTCTCCTTCTCGCTTCATTTAATCCTTTTTGTTTGGTTGTCGTTTCATTTTATTCCATTTTTTCTTTTCTCATTAACTTTTCTTTTAAACCCTATGTTAATGAATGCAGGTTTCCTCCGTTCTTATGAGGGTGCAGAAAAAAATTCCTCATTCACATATACTTGCAAGTACTCATGTCCCTGGTAAAGCATCTTGGGACCAAGCTGTTAAGCGTGCTTTGCAAATAATAAGAAGAAACGACCCGATGCTTATCAAGGTTGTCAGCTGTGTTCTTTACGTTTGAGTTATATTATAACAATGTATTGCTTTTACTCTAAAATGAAGTATTGTCATAGAGGACTAATAGAAATAGCAGAACAAAATGATACAGCTGATGCTCACATTAGTATATGGGTTCATACTTCATAACAAGTAAATCTAGGTGGTGTTAAAGTGCATACCTTTTCCTGTAAACCGCAGGTGGTACTTGCTCGTAGCACCAGAGTTGTGACAGCTGCGGACATTGATCCTTTAACATGGTTAGCTTGCTTAAAGGTGTTGATTAGCTACCTTATAATGATAAACAGTTCACTAGCATAGTATCTTTTCTTTTGCTAAAATATAGAGAATTAAGTCTTGCAGGTTGAAGGAGAAAATGCATATCAGTTCTGTTTGCAACCTCCCCAGTCAGCGGCATTCATTGGAAACACTGTAATTCAAACTCTTTCTCAATAACTAAATGGTGTAATGAAGCAATGTATTCAATCCATAGAATGTATACTTTCTTTGGTGCGCATCCCCTCAAGGTTGACACTAACATAGATTATGGTCCATCGACCAGGTGAAATGATGTTATATTCACATCAAGCAAAATATTTCCGAATGGTTCTACATTGCACCTTTCATTATATCATTTAATATGTTCAGCTTGCCAAATGCCAAGCATAGCACGCCCTATTTGGTAAGCTCCAGTTTATACGTTGTTGGAGATGGAAGGGTAATGATGGAAGAACAATGCAAAATGATGTAAGAGTGAATTCCTTCCTTGTTTGGTTTGCAAGAAATGGAAATTTTCTACATATTATCCTTTCTAATAAAGTCCCACAAAGATAGAGCAATTCTTCTTCTTGCAGTTTCTCTTTCTTTTCTTTTTTTGTTGTGTGAATACTCAAATCAATGTTAGCAATTGATAATTTCATATTTAACCATATATATCCGTCTGTCAAGGGAATAAGAACGCGGATTGTATAAACCTCATCGTGTATGGGTAAAGTCGGGGTTAATGTTANTTAGCTTGCTTAAAGGTGTTGATTAGCTACCTTATAATGATAAACAGTTCACTAGCATAGTATCTTTTCTTTTGCTAAAATATAGAGAATTAAGTCTTGCAGGTTGAAGGAGAAAATGCATATCAGTTCTGTTTGCAACCTCCCCAGTCAGCGGCATTCATTGGAAACACTGTAATTCAAACTCTTTCTCAATAACTAAATGGTGTAATGAAGCAATGTATTCAATCCATAGAATGTATCCTTTCTTTGGTGCACATCCCCTCAAGGTTGACACTAACATAGATTATGGTCCATCGACCAGGTGAAATGACGTTATATTCACATCAAGCAAAATATTTCCGAATGGTTCTACATTGCACCTTTCATTATATCATTTAATATGTGAAGAGTTATTGGCACTGAAAACAGTTATTTCTGTGTTGGTGTATTTGTTGAGTGAAGAGAAGTATATTAATTATGTGTGCATTCTGAAAAAATTTCAAAGTGTGAAATCCTGATGCCATCATGAAGCCATCATCTTCAACATTGAAAGGACATGAAGCTAAATTGCCTGACCACAAACATCCTTAATTTTATAGCTGAGTTTTTATTTACTTTAATTACGATACTGGTAAATAGATGAAACCATTTACTGATAGCAAGTTCAGGAGATAAGCAAAGCAGTTGTACTGGTGAGAACTGGATTCTTGTGACTAAGTTCTTGCTCCATCTATTGAAATTCAGTAATGAGATCCCATACCCACTACCTTCTATTTATCTGAAGCATCAAACTCACTTCTGAATGTTTCTAGTGCCAATTATAAGTCATGGTATCAAAGTACATGGATTTTTTGTATACTGGATGTAGAAATGGTGAGGAGATAAAACAGTTTTATTTAATACTTATGCTCTTTTTGAATAGCCAGAGCAGCTATTTCATCGGGACAGCCTCAGCATCTGTAGCGAGGCTTTAGCTGGAACACGGGCTAGGGGTGGATCAGAGTTTCTGGATCTTAAGATAGGACAGGATTTACTATCCAGGTTCATCTTTTGTGCTTTATAGATAAAACACATTATGTGATTATTGTATTTCTCTGTCCAGTGGTGTATTGTCTATATTCTTTTATTCTTCTGCAGTGCCAAGGACCATAATGAGTTTGCTATAGTACGGGAGTGCATAAGAAGAAAATTGGAGGTAAGCCTGGTTAAGTGGCTTCTAAACAGAATCTTCTTACGAGGGCTTCATAAGGGAAGGCGCACTTTTGAACTTTCCAATTTGAGATTTGCACTTGTTCAATAATTTTTGGTGACATGTCCATTTTGTTGACGTGTTGAAAATTTAGCATGTCAAATTTGATCTATTCCAAATTTGAAATTTCAAAAGTTCCCTTGTCCACTTTTAGGATATCTCAGGAACCTTTCATGTTGTATAAAGCTAGCTTATTTTGTTTCATAGGCTGTATGTTCCAGCGTCTTAATTGAACCAAAGAAAGCAATAAGAAAATTTCCAAGAGTTCAACATCTTTATGCTCGATTGAGGGGAAGACTCCAGACTGAAGATGAGGAGGTAAGTCTTGACATCTTTTTTAATCCATCTACTAGTTACTGAGATGGTAAGTTTCATGAGAACTAGAACTGATTGACGACGCATCCATCAGTATTTTCTCAAACAATCTTCCTTAATTAGCTCATAATCACTCCCTCTAATTGGCAAAACTGATGAAACAAAAGCTCACTTTGAATTTCTACTATCAGTAAAGATTTGCTGATTATACGTATAGATGAACTTATTGTTTCCTCTGTTCCTTTTACAAAGTAGCATACTAAACATCTACAGTTTTCCAGTTTAAGATCTTGTCGTCCATTCACCCTACTCCAGCAGTTTGTGGGTATCCTACAGAAGATGCACGGGCTTTTATTTCAGAAACCGGTATGATTAATCTTTTTTTACCCAGCTCTTTTTGCACCAAAAATGTTAGGTGACTTCTTATCTTGGTGGATAGAATAGAAAGATAACAGAATGGAAAATATAGGCTTTTAGTTAATGGATCAGATTGTCCACTTATTACCTCAACCAGTCATAGAAAGCCTGATTTCCCTTGCTTCAAAATGCTTTTCTATATCTAACCTTAAGACTTGTCCTTAGTTATCCTCATCATGATATTCACTGGCAGTATATGGGAATATTTTTCAAAAGGCAAAGTCATGCATAGATTTCCATGTGCGGCCTGGATGCTGCTGGTGCTTTCAAATGCTGTAATTAGTCATTCTAATAGGTTTTGATAATCAACCCATGGCTTCTTGGACCTTGTGCTCTGGTATATCTTTTAATCAGCTGATGTTTCCCAGAAATGTTTGACCGAGGAATGTATGCTGGTCCTGTTGGTTGGTTTGGAGGGGAAGAGAGTGAATTTGCTGTTGGAATAAGGTCAGCTTTGGTTGAAAAGGTGAGGTTAATATTTCATTGCATTTCACCTTCGTCCTAGAGTACTTCTCCTCTTCAGAGAACTCGTTTGCTCCACACATAACCACATGATGTAATTTTTTTATGAGGGACTAATTAAATCAGACATCGCCTGTATAAGTATTTACTTTTGCTATATATCAATAATGATTCACAGGTTCCCTACTTAATGTTTCACATGTTAGAAAAAAAAATCAATTTTGTTGTTACAAATATTTCTAATCCAATTTCGTATGTTATAGTAATATATTTAAGTGATGTATTTTGAACACTGTTATTAAAATGAAATAACTAGGGTCTTGGCGCATTAATTTATGCGGGAACTGGGATAGTGGAAGGAAGTGATTCATCTCTAGAATGGGAAGAGCTCGAGCTGAAGACTTCACAGGTATATATCCTTGGTAAATTGATTTCTATGTTATTAGACATGCCTTTTATTATCTAGAGGGTGAAGAGTTTCTCTACCTTCTGAAAGCAATTTAGGAATGACAAGAGTCTTTTTTCTGCTGCATCTTTCTATTGTCTCCTGCAGTTCACCAAATTGATGAAACTTGAGGCACCTCTTTTGACAAGAGGAGAAATTAGGACTATCAATCAGAATCAGAAAGGTTTGTCATGCCTGCAGCATCACATTTAGTTTGTCTACACCACTCATTCTGAAAGCAATTGTGGTTTATGAAATTAATTAAACGGAAAAGAGAAAATTATATGGACATCTTTTCATGCAAATATCATCAAACTATCATTGACAGTAGTTTCCCGTCTTTTACCTATTATGTGTATACACTTCTAGATTATTGGTCTATTGTTCCGCCCTGCAATTCTAGCTTTAGATAATGTTACATACACTTAATTTTTACTCTGAAGGGGTGTGTAATCAGTTTCTTTCTATACTGTTTTTACCTGAAGAATGAATTTGCATCAAGTTTATAACACAAAAGAACATCTATATCTGGTGGTATTTTTGAAATGGAGAAGTCAATTATTGGTAGCTAATAAATAATACTCCCTCTTATTTTATATGATGGTGTTAAACTGGAAGCAGAGTTCTAAAAACACTTTCGACAAATAAGCCAAATATTTTTGTGCAAGTAACCTTAGGGGTCGTTTGGTTCGCGGACTAAATTATCCCGGTATTATAATCCTAGGAATAATCCCAGGACTAATTTATACCACAGGGGAGGTGGGATAAAATAATCCCAAGTTTGATGGGATAAGATGGGATATCATGGATTAAGTCTGAGATTAAATTTATACCGTGTTGGTTAGAGGTATAAATTTATANCTAGAATGGGAAGAGCTCGAGCTGAAGACTTCACAGGTATATATCCTTGGTAAATTGATTTCTATGTTATTAGACATGCCTTTTATTATCTAGAGGGTGAAGAGTTTCTCTACCTTCTGAAAGCAATTTAGGAATGACAAGAGTCTTTTTTCTGCTGCATCTTTCTATTGTCTCCTGCAGTTCACCAAATTGATGAAACTTGAGGCACCTCTTTTGACAAGAGGAGAAATTAGGACTATCAATCAGAATCAGAAAGGTTTGTCATGCCTGCAGCATCACATTTAGTTTGTCTACACCACTCATTCTGAAAGCAATTGTGGTTTATGAAATTAATTAAACGGAAAAGAGAAAATTATATGGACATCTTTTCATGCAAATATCATCAAACTATCATTGACAGTAGTTTCCCGTCTTTTACCTATTATGTGTATACACTTCTAGATTATTGGTCTATTGTTCCGCCCTGCAATTCTAGCTTTAGATAATGTTACATACACTTAATTTTTACTCTGAAGGGGTGTGTAATCAGTTTCTTTCTATACTGTTTTTACCTGAAGAATGAATTTGCATCAAGTTTATAACACAAAAGAACATCTATATCTGGTGGTATTTTTGAAATGGAGAAGTCAATTATTGGTAGCTAATAAATAATACTCCCTCTTATTTTATATGATGGTGTTAAACTGGAAGCAGAGTTCTAAAAACACTTTCGACAAATAAGCCAAATATTTTTGTGCAAGTAACCTTAGGGGTCGTTTGGTTCGCGGACTAAATTATCCCGGTATTATAATCCTAGGAATAATCCCAGGACTAATTTATACCACAGGGGAGGTGGGATAAAATAATCCCAAGTTTGATGGGATAAGATGGGATATCATGGATTAAGTCTGAGATTAAATTTATACCGTGTTGGTTAGAGGTATAAATTTATACCGCCAATCAAACACGGTATAAATTTAATCCCACATCTTATCCCACCTTATCCCTCGTACCAAACGACCCCTTAGTACTTAGTGGTCTTCAACATCCTTTGTCAATTACTATAAG
>AWOL01S0099071.1:1041-15248 GCA_000715115.1 Nicotiana otophora
ATTTAAGCGTAAAAGAATGTTTAATAACACAATACAAAACTCAAGAACTAATTGCAGGCAGATGACCAGTGACGGAGTCAGGATTTACACAAAGGGGTGCCAAAATCTAAAGAAGAAGTAAAAAAAAATGATTCTACTAGTGACAACAAAACAATATTATATTATTACAATCGTACTCGACGGGGTTTCATTTCTTGAAATATTTTTACAATATCATCATTAGAAATAGTACTAAATACATCTTTTTCTACGTAAGGCACCACGGAACCACTTAAAAGTTCATCATTCATTCGATTACGCATGTCATTCTTGATAAACTTCATTGCCGAAAAAGCTCTTTCAACCGATGCAGTGGCAACTGGCAAAAGCAAAGCAAATTTCACCAAGCAGAATACAAGAGGGAAGTTTAAATGCTTCTTTGTCTGAACCAAAAGTCCATTCAAATTGGAAAATCTTTCATCAATATCACGGACATCAATAATGTATGTCGCAAGCTGATTCTCAAGAGCATCCATACTAACTTCATCAAAGTCATCACGATATAATTTAGCCATTTTCATGATCTTCTTGATGTCAAAACTAGAAAATGAGTCAATTGGATTCAAACAAGAAACTCCATGAAGCAAATTAGTAGTCACTTCGTCAAAACGACCATTGAGTTCTTGAATTTGCCAATCAATAATCTTACAAAATACATCAATAAGATAATGATGCAAAATAGTATGATCGGCAGATTTACGTCGTGATCTTAAAGAGTTAACGTATGGCTCATCAAAATTAGGTATTAAAATGCCATACTTGATACAAAATGTAGATACTTTTTCAATAAGTGAATCCCAATCATCTTCTCTTAAACTTTGCAACCTTCTCTTTGCTACTTATACAAGTAGCATGACATTTGCGATAACTTGCTTCTTTTTTTATAACCATTTATTTAGCTCATTTATGATTTCCAAAACATCTCTCATCAAATACAACATGAATGCAACCTCAAATGTTTGACAAGTTCTGAGATATCCCATTGCCTTAGCTCTCTCATCCATCAAACGTGCATCAACAGCAAGTGCTTCAAGAACATCAAGAATAGAGCCAAACATACGAATAAATTTTTTAAAATATTTGTAATGAGAACCCCAACGAGTATCACAAGCTCTTGAAAGACCAAGTTCTTGATTCAAGCCTCTACCAGTTTTAAGCTCACCCATATCTAATGCCTCTTCAATTCTTTCCTTTTGAGATTCTCGAAATTCATCCATACACTTAAAAGAAGATCCCAACACATTCAAAATATTTGAGACCAAAACTACAAGTTCTCCTACTTTAATACATTTTTTTGAAACCGCAACAAGAGTTAATTGAAGTTGATGAGCAAAACAATGAATAGAATGAGCCGATCTACTTTCTTGCCTAATCAATACTTTAAGGCCATTGAGCTCACCTTGCATATTGCTTGATCCATCGTAATATTGCCCACGAACATATGATAGACTTAAGGAATGTTTAGCAAGTAAATCAACAATTGCCTTCTTTAGAGATGAAGCACAAGTATCATTGACATGAATAATATCAATAAGTCGCTCCACCACAAATCCCATTCTATCAACATATCGTAAGACAATAGCCATTTGCTCCTTTCACAACACATCAAAAGATTCATCAACTAATAAAGTAAAGTAGTCACCATATAATTCTTTAATGATAGCTTTGATTGTTTCCATCTTACATGCAGTCACGATGTCTTTTTGAATCATTGGAGAAGTCATCTGATCATTTTGAGGAGCATATTCCAATACATAATCATGAATTTTATCACATTCCTTTGCATACCATGAGAGAATTTCAAGAAAATTACCCCTGTTAAATGATGTTTTAGATTCATCATGACCCCGAAATGCAAATCCTTGCTTNTGATCATTTTGAGGAGCATATTCCAATACATAATCATGAATTTTATCATATTCCTTTGCATACCATGAGAATTTCAATAAAATTACCCTTGTTAAATGATGTTTTAGATTCATCATGACCCCGAAATGCAAATTCTTGTTTCAAAAGAAGTCTTACTATATTAACCGAAGAAGTTAAGCAAATCCAGTAATCATGCTTAACTTGATCAGATTGCCTCTCAAATGCAGATATAATGGATTGTTGTTGACATAGTAGATCTACACATTTTCTTTTTGCATGATTATGATTGCTACTTGGCCTACCAACATGCTTATCAAAGCTCTTCTTTTTGTTCCAACGCTTAAACCCTATGCTCGAAAATACATCACCTCCACCTTGATGAATGTTATCGTCTTTAAACAAATAACAACTCAAACAATATACTGCATCGTTACTTATACTATACTCCAACCACTCATGATAATCATCAAACCATTTAGGATTGAAACGATGCATTACTCCATAAAAATCTGTTTGAGGAAAGTTATGTTCTCGAAGTTGACAAGCACCTCTCTGAATGTATGCTCTTCTAATCTCATCACGAAGGTTTGGATGGTAGTCCAAGATTTGAGTTTTTTCGGCCGGATCGGGGTTTAAAGTTTCAAGATTAGTTTGTTGTCTTTGAGAAGAATGCAGTGGTACTTCCAATTGGTTGTCATCTTTATCCAAATTAGATTGATTATTAGTGGCCAAATTTGATTTTGGTATTGCATCTTCTTCCAAGTTAGATTGCTTATGAGGAGCGGCCAAACTTGATTTTGGTACTTTGGAAAAAAATTGCTTCATTGATTTTTGATTCTGAATTATAAAATAAAATTTTATTAGAAGAAATACAAGTAATATTTTCTATAAAATATCACAATTCACAGTTATAATAACTGTCAAGTTTGTCAAGATTTCTAGACTTTTGGTACATGAATTTTCACTTAAAGGTAAAGAAACACTTAAAAGTCCAAGATGCTCACACGAATTAAAAGCAGCCTAATGAATGTAAATGAGAAATTCAAAGGAACTACACAAACTGACCACAAAGTCAATGATAAACGTAAATGTGAAATTCAAAGGAATTACACAAACTGACCACAAAGTCGATCCAATCCACCTTAATAGGGTACCAACGATTTACAAAGAGTAAAGGAACTTACCGTGGCTGTCATGACACTATGACAGGCGAATATCGACCAGCGATTTGCAAAGAGGACTAACGACGGCGAGTCGGCGACAACAATGGGCACACACAACGCACTTGAGCAATTTTGAGAATGGGAGCACTGACTTTTGAAATTAGGGATTTCTTTAATCCCAATTTCATTTGTTAGTTTAAAAAAGAGCACTTACAGCTAATAAAACGATGTCGTTTGAAGTTTGTCTAAAAATTAAAAAAAAACTAAACTATAAAATAGAAATCATGTTTCATTCGGGAATGGAACTTGCAACCTTCAACAACTTTTGACACCCCTTGACCGTTGCACTAGGAGGTTGTTGTCTTGTGTCAAGGATTGTCAACTAATTGTATATATTCTATTTAAAAAAAATAAATTTATCTATACAGTGTAATTTCCCGGCGAAGGGGTGTCAGTTGACCCCCTCGGACAAGGGTAGCTCCGCCCCTGCAGATGACTGTACTAAGCATAATAGACCGATAACTTGGAAAGGATCCAAGGTTTAAGTAAATTTATTTTGTAAATTGTGTCAAATGTGTAGTGGAGTATTCTATATTCTACAAAACATGACGTGAAAGGTTATGTTTAAGAGAAGTAACATGTCTTTTCTAAAAGTACGTCTTTTTAATTTCAAAAGAAGTTCACAATAAGCAACTAGCCAACTATGCCTTTAATAAACGAAAAAAAAATGTCTTTAATAAGCTAAGCAATTTATATTTATTTATTAGCAGTTTATAACTTTGTGTATAATAGATGTTAGTCAAACTGTAATGCTATAATATAAAGAAACAATAATATTTCTGTAACAAGAAAAAAATAGAAACAGAAAAAATAGTAGTATAGCAGAAATGTATATAATCAGAAGCAGAATCTGAACATATATTTCGGAATAATATCAAGCCCATTGAATGCACAATGTGTCCTTATAGAAATTATTCTCCTTAAGTACCCGAGGTGTTGAAATATTATCCTCCCATAATAGAACAATTTTACTCACCAGAGTATCGGTACCAAAAACGCTGGTGAAACAGCGAACCACTTGAAGGTTGTAAAACACACTAGAAAATTTTGTGCACAAGAAGAAGAAGAAAATCATAAAATTTCGTAAGGAAACATTCTGGGATCAAGGCATATTTATAGCCATTTTTTGGCACTATTTCTGAAAAGGTTTGCACCTTTCAAAAATAGCTCTGGCTGTTGGACACGGACCGGGTCGCGTCGCGGGTCCTGGGTTATTTCGGGTTGATTTTTTGTTAATTAACTAAATAATTAAAAAATATTAATCAATCAATTGATCTTTGACAAGGCATATTTATAGCCATTCTGGCATATTGAAATTTTTTGGGATTAAGGCATATTTATAGCCATTTTCTGGCACTGTTTCTCAGAAACAGCCATGGCTGTTGGAAACGAGCCGGGTCGCATAGCGGGTCCTGGGTTATTCCGGGNCGTTCGTTTGAAGCTTGTCTAAAAATTAAAAAAAAACTAAACTGTAAAATAGAAATCATGTTGCATTCGAGAATGGAACTTGCAACCATCAACAACTTTTGACACCCATTGACCATTGCACTAGGAGGTTGTTGTCTTGTGTCAAGGGTTGTCAACTAATTGTATATATTCTATTTAAAAAAAATAAATCTATCTATACAGTGTAATTTTCCGGCGAAGGGGTATCAGTTGACCCCCTCGGACAAGGGTAGCTCCGCCCCTGCAGATGACTGTACTAAGCATAATAGACCGATAACTTGGAAAGGATCCAAGGTTTAAGTAAATTTATTTTGTAAATTGTGTCAAATGTGTAGTGGAGTATTCTATATTCTACAAAACATGTCGTGAAAGGTCATGTTTAAGAGAAGTAACATGTCTTTTCTAAAAGTACGTCTTTTTAATTTCAAAAGAAGTTCACAATAAGCAACTAGCCAACTATGCCTTTAATAAACGAAAAAAAAATGTCTTTAATAAGCTAAGCAATTTATATTTATTTATTAGCAGTTTATAACTTTGTGTATAATAGATGTTAGTCAAACTTAAATGCTATAATATAAAGAAACAATAATATTTCTGTAACAAGAAAAAAATAGAAACAGAAAAAACAGTAGTATAGCAGAAATGTATATAATCAGAAGCAGAATCTGAACATATATTTCGGAATAATATCAAGCCCACTGAATGCACAATGTGTCCTTAAAGAAATTATTCCCCTTAAGTACCCGAGGTGTTGAAATATTATCCTCCCATGATAGAACAATTTAACTCACCAGAGTATCGGTACCAAAAACGCTGGTGAAACAGCGAACCACTTGAAGGTTGTAAAACACACTAGAAACTTTTGTGCAGAAGAAGAAGAAGAAAATCATAAAATTTCGTAAGGAAAAATTCTGGGATCAAGGCATATTTATAGCCATTTTCTGGCACTATTTCTGAAAAGGTTTGCAACCTTTCAAAAATAGCTATGGCTGTTGGACACGGACCGGGTCGCATCGCGGGTCCTGGGTTATTCCGGGTTAACTTTTTGTTAATTAACTAAATAATTAAAAAATATTAATCAATCAATCGATCTTTGACAAGGCATATTTATAGCCATTCTGGCATATTGAAATTTTTTGGGATCAAGGCATATTTATAGCCATTTTCTGGCACTGTTTCTCAGAAACAGCCATGGCTGTTGGAAACGAGCCGGGTCGCATCGCGGGTCCTGGGTTATTCCGGGTTGACTTTTCGTTAATTAATTAAATAATTAAAAAAGATTAATCAATCAATCGATCTTTGACCGAATCCGAATCCGAAGCCGAGCAGCGACGACGACGATGGCGCGAGACTTACTTTCTTTCTAACCCATTTAACACCAACAGAAGTGGTTTCTCAATATAAGCATATTTACTTTTCTTTCCACTACCAATGAGGGACACTTGCTCTTTCCAAAGCAAAATGGAGCTCACTTTCCCTTCACTTTCTTCCCTCAATTTTCCATTCACCAATCTTTTATTCCTAACAATCCCCCACATGAATGGGGATTGGCTATAAGACAAAGGAATGCACATATGAGTGTGTGATTTACATGCAAGAATTAATTGTATCTGGATAAGTAGGTTTCCTTTTGAACTTTCCGTAGTGAACTTATATCAGATATACTCGGTCAATCGGTAGATTTAATATTTTTAAACAGTCAAGCTTTGTTATATACCTAGACAATCATAAGTCATACAATTAACCCGTAACCATCTATGGTTCTCGTGCTTGTATTCGTTTCATCCATGAACACCGCCTGGTTTCATGAGTGCTTAGAGAATGGGCGTTTACTTTCATTCCCCTTGAAGTTGCTTACACTTCACACTCATATAGGTGATTTCTAAACGTGTAATCCTATAGACACACTATCTGTATATTGCCTGCCAGACTTAGCAAATCATTAAAAAGGTTTAAGCTTTATTGACTCATCAAAAAGCCTTAATGCTTTACCTTGGTTTCTGAACATTGCCTTCATCATGATAATGGGTTGAGTTATTTGACAATGTTGAACCGTCAGTCATAACTTTGTTTGTTCTCTTTGAACCTAGCTATTGGGATATCCAGTCTGCTAGGTAGAGTTACCGCCATGATGACTTGTCCTAGGCTTTAATCCCATTCCCTTCGATGATCTTTCAATTGCCTCTCTAGATAGGCCTTTTGTAAGTAGATCTGACACGTTATCTCTTGACTTTACATAGTCAATCATGATAATATCACTAGAGAGTATTTGTCTGACGGTATTGTGTCTCCGTTGTATGTGATGAGATTTTCCGTTATACATAACGCTCCTTGCCCTGCCTATTGCAGCTTGACTATCAAAATGTATACATATAGATGCCAAAGGTTTGGGCCAAAATGAAATATCTTCCAAAATATTTCGGAGCCATTCAGCTCTTCACCAGCCTTGTCTAAAGCTATGAATTCAGATTCCATTGTAGAACGGACGATGCATGTTTGTTTGGATGATTTCCAAGACACTGCTCCACCCCCAATTGTGAAAACATACCCACTCGTGGATTTAACTTCAGATGACCCAGTGATTCAATTTGCATTACTATATCCCTCATTCATAGAGGGATATTTGTTATAATGCAGAACATAGTCTTGGGTATGTTTCAGATACCCCAAAACTCGTTTCATTGCCATCTAATGTATTTGATTGCGGTTACTTGTTAACCGACTCAGTTTGCTAATAACATATGCTATATCTGGTCGTGTACACTTCATGATATACATCAAACTTCCTAATACTCTTACATAGTCCAATTGTGAGTCACTTTCACCTTCATTCTTTTGAAGTGCATAACTCACGTCAATTGGAGTCTTGCTAATCTTGAAATCTAAATACTTGAACTTGTCAAGTACTTTTTCAATGTAGTTAGACTGTGATGGTGCTACACCTTGTGGAGTCTTGTGAATTCTGATTCTTAAAATCACATCAGCAACTCCTAAGTCTTTCATGTCGAATTTGCTAGCCAGCATGCGCTTAGTAGCATTTATATTTTCCATATCTTTGCTCATTATCAACATGTCATCAACATATAAACAAATAATGACTTCATGACCTGGAGTGTTTTTAATGTAAACACATTTTTCACACACGTTGATTTTAAACCCACTTGCCAACATTGTTTGGTCAAATTTGACATGCCATTGTTTGAGTGCTTGTTTAAGTCCATAAAGCGACTTAACAAGTTTGCACACTTTCTTTTTATTACCCGAAACCACAAAACCCTCAGGTTGTTCCATGTAAATCTCTTCCTCCAATTCTCCATTTAAGAAATTTGTTTTAACATCCATTTGATGGATTTCAAGACCATACACGACTGCCAGTTCCACTAACACCCTAATAGATGTTATCCTTTTTACTGTCGAGTTAGTGTTAAAGTAATCAAGGCCTTCATTTTGTCTATAACCTTTGACAACAAGTCTTGCCTTATATTTGTCAATAGTGCCATCAGCTTTCANTCCAAAATATTTCGGAGCCATTCATCTCTTCACCAGCCTTGTCTAAAGCTATGGATTCAGATTCTATTGTAGAACGGACGATGCACGTTTGTTTGGATGATTTCCAAGACACTGCTCCACCCCCAATTGTGAAAACNAATCTCACTATTGATTGCCTCTTTCCAAAATGCTTTGAAAGTTTGAGGCTCATTTTCAAGCAAGAATGTCACAAAATCTGGTCCAAAAGAAGTAGATGTTCTTTGACGTTTGCTACACCTTGGATCCTCTTCACTTGGAGTATTTTCCTTTGGTTCTTCCCGTGGTCATTTAAGTCTTTCATTTAACAACTCGCTTCAGTTTTATACAGATAGATGCTTTCAAAGAATTCAGCATTATTTGATTCAATTACCGTATTAACATGAATTTAGCGATTATCAAATTTATGAACCAGAAACCGACATGCTTTACTGTTTGTAGTATATCCAATAAAAATACAATCCACAGTTTTTGGTCTGATCTTTACCATTTTGGGTAAAGGTACTTGTACCTTTGCTAAACACCCCCACACTTTGAAATATTTCAAGTTAGGTTTTCTTCCTTTCCATTTTTCATATGGAATAGATTGCATTTTTTTGTGGGGTACTCAGTTGAGTATTCGGTTAGCTGTAAGGATAGCTTCCCCCCACAAATTCTGCGGTACGCCAAAACTTATTAATAAGGCATTCATCATTTTCTTTAATGTCCGATTTTTCTTTCCGCAATTCCATTGGATGGATGTGTGTACGGAGCAGTAGTTTGATGGTTCCATATTCCGAGCATATTTCTGCACACGGAGATTCGTATTCTCCACCCCTATCACTTCTAATCATTTTAATCTTCTTATTCAATTGATTCTCCACTTCATTCTTGTATTGCTTAAATGCTTCAATTGCTTCATCCTTACTATTAAGCAAATAAACATAACAATATCGAGTACAATCGTCAATAAAAGTTATAAAATACTTTTTTTCACCTCGAGATGGTGTAGACTTCATATCATAAATGTCAGTATTAGCCCCGATCCCCTATTTACTATTTTTCCCGTATCTGCTTTTGCTTAAGTGACTTGCCGGGAGGTCTTTTTTTGGTTTCGGAGTGTTTCATGACACTTAGTCCCTAAAACGGAAGCTTAAGTCTCAGGATTTTAACCGTAGTCGGAAGTGTGTGAAGACGAATCCGGAATAGAGTTCTGTCGCTTCTGTTAGCTCCGTTGGGTGATTTATGACTTAGGAGCGTGTCTGGACTGTGAATTTAAGGTTTGTAGCTAATTTAGGCTTGAAATGGCAAAAGTCAAATTTTGGGAAGTTTGACTGGGGAGTTGACCTTTTGATATCGGGGTCGGATTCTGATTTTGAAAGTTGGAGTAGATCTGTAACGTCAAATATGACTTGTGTGCAAAATTTGGGGTCCATTAGACGTGATTTGATAGGTTTCGGCATCGGTTGTAGACATTTGAAGTTTAAAGTTCATTAAGTTTGAATCGTAGGGTGATTCATGTTTTTGATGTTATTTGAGGTGGTTTGAGGATTCGACTAAGTTCGTATAGTGTTTTGGGACGTAATGATATGTTTGGTTGAGGTCCCAGGGGCTTCGAGTGAGTTTCGGGTGGTTAACAGATCAATTTTGGCCTTGGTGAGATAGCTGATATCTGCTGCTGTATTTTTCTGGTTTCCTCTTATGCGTTCGCGAGAGGAGCCTCGCATTCACGAAGAGTGTTTCTGAGTTGATGAGATTTTGCTCTACGCGTCCGCGAAGGAGAGGGCTCCACCGCGAAGGTATGGCGGTGTGTGCATCGCGAACACGTGAGTGGCGTCGTGTTCGCGAAGGGGAGTGAGGCAGCTGGAGACCCCTAGTCTTTTGTTCTACGCGTTCGTGAGGTGAGGGACGCGTTCGCGAAGGTCTGGTTTTGAAAAGCTTCGCATTCGCCAAGCATAGTTCGCGTTCACGAAGAGTTAAGTTGAGAGGCAGTTTGAGTTGGTCTACGCAAACACGAGAGGACGGTCGAGTTCGCGAAGAAGGAAATCTGGGCAGGCAGTATTAATTTCAAAAACGAGGGTTTGAACCCATTTTGCATATTTTGAGCTAGAGAACATGGAATTGGGTGATTCCTGAAGGGATTTTGTTGGAGTTGATTTGGGTAAGTGATTCTTACATGGTTTTGGTTAAAACCCATAATTATAACTTTACTTTTATCATTTAATTAGTGATTTGGGGTGAAAATTTGGGGAAGAAGATAGAGTGTTCTTGAGTTAGATTTTTTGGGTTTTGTTATCGGATTAGAGTAAATTTGGTATGGTTAGACTCGTGAGTGAATGGGATTTTGCATTTTGTGACTTTTGTCGGATTTCGAGACGTGGGCCCGGGAGGGGAGGGGGGTTCGGGCCAATTTCGGATTTTTGGCTTATAATTTTGTGTTTTCTTGCGGAATTGATTCTTTTAGCTTATATTAGTTATCTCGTACTGCTTGTGGCTAGATTCAGGGCATTTGGAGACTGATTCGAGGTGCAAAGGCATTGTAGAGTAGAATTTTGCGTGGTTTGTGATAAGTAACAGTCTTAAATCTGGTATTGAGGGTAGGAAACCCCGAGGATTAGTATGATATGAGTATTTGGAGGTGACGCACATTCTAGGTGACGGGCGTGTGAGCGTGCACCACGAGAGATTGTGACTTGGTCCGTACCGTGTGACTATAAAGCCGAATAGCCATTGTTATTACTTGTTTTTCCTTGTCTTTGAGAAATTGACTGCCTTTCATGTTAGAAAATCATGCTTAGGCCATATGATACCACTGTTGGGACCCACAATGGTCGTATACTTGTTGAATTGACTGCTAATTGTTATTTTGTACTCAGTCACAGTCCTACTTGTGTGTTATATCTCTATCCCCTCTCATTTCTTGTTGCTACTTGTTATATTCTCTGTTTGGGTTGATTATTATGATATTCTATGAGCCCGAGGGGTTGGAGAGGTCAGTGATTGAGGTAGGTCCTCAGTGTCGAGCTGTGAGCTATGTGAGGGTATATGGAATGGGTTGCACGCCGCAATGAGCCTTATGGCTATTTATGGATTGTGGATCGGGTTGTATGCCACAACGAGCCTTATGGCTACTTATATGATTGGGTCGGACTGCACGCCGTAGCGATATAGAGCTTGGGCTGAAAGGAGCCCCTACGGAGTCTGCACACCCCTAATGAGTGCAGGTACCTATTGAGAGTGTGTATTGAGGGCTGAGAGCCGAGAGTATGAGCTGATGAGATGAGTTAAGTGACTGATGCCTTGAGAGATTGTACTTGCTTTTATTTATTGTGGCACTTAGTTGCTATCTGATGTTGTTGTGAAATTTCTGGAAGATTCATATCTATTTTACTTGAGCTCTAACTGATTTGACTTATACTACCGGATTTGCAAGCATGTTCACTCTTTACTGAAAACTTTTGAAATGATCTGCATTATTATAGTTCGTCACTGCTTCTCAGTTCCTTATTTAATTTTGTCACTTGCTGAGTTTATTGTACTCATGCTACACCCTGCACTTCATGTGCATATCCAGGTGTCTACGGACCTGACGGTCGCTGAGTTCGTGTGCGGGCTGATTATCAGAGGCTTACGAGGTAGCTTCCGGTGTCCGCAGTCCTTGTTTCTCCTTTCTTATTATCTTTTCTCTCTTGTATTGGCATTTGGCACCAACTGTAGTAGACTCTGTTTCTAGATTGGTGATTAGATGCTCATCACTTAGTGACACCCCGATGTTGGGCTATTTTTCCGCACTTATGTTTTATTTGGGTTTTACCCCCGTATTTATGAGAAACTCCGATTATTTTAAATGTCGTAATTCATTTCTGTTAAATTTTGAAAGTGTTTTGGAAAGATTGCCTAGTATCGCGATAGGCGCCATTACAACGGGTTAGGTTTTGGGTCGTGACAGGTTGGTATCAGAGCCTAGGTTACATAGGTCTCACGAGTCATGAGCAGGTTTAGTAGAGTCTTGCGGATCAGTACGGAGACGTCTGTACTTATCTTCGAGAGGCTGCAGAACCCTTAGGAATCTCCACATTCTTGAATTCTTGTCGTGTGAATTGTTGATTCTAGTAACTAAACATCTGTTGTTTTATTCTCTCACAGATAGTGAGGACCGTACTACTAGGCAGGATGGACAGCCACCAGTACCACCAGCCAGGGCCGCAAGAGGCCGAGGTCGTGGTAGAGGTTGCGGTAGGGGCAGAGGTGCAGCCCACACAGCAGCTGGGGCAGTACCTGCAGATCCACCAGTTGCCCAAGATCAGGACCAGATTCCAATTGTTGATGCACCAACTCAAGCACCACTTGTGCCTATTGTGATTCCAGGCCTTCAGGAGGCCTTAGCTCAGATTCTGACCGCGAGTACCAGCCTTGCTCAAGGGGTCTTTGATCCGGCCGCATCAACAACTTCTCAGGCCGGGGGAGGCGCTCAGACTCCCACTGCCCGCACACCAGAGCAGGTAGTACAGGGATTCCAGACACCGAGGGCACCACCAGCCTAGCCGATTGCAGCTGCTCAGGACTATGTGGTTCCTGCTATGCCTGAGGATTAGCAGCATAGATTGGAGAGGTTTGGGAGACTCCAGCCTCCATATTTCAGTGGTACCAAGGGAGAGGATGCACAGGGTTGCTTGGACAGATGTCAGAGGATACTCCGTACAACAGGTATTCTAGAGGCCAGTGGGGTCTTGTTCACTACTTTTCAGTTCTCTGGGGCTGCCTTCAGTTGGTGGGAGGCTTACGAGAGGCGTAGGCCGGTCAGCACAACACCCCTTACCTGGCAGCAGTTCTCCGGTCTATTCCTGGAGAAGTTCGTGCCACAGTCTCGCAGATAGGAGCTGCACAGGCAGTTCGAGCAGCTTCGTCAGGGTGATATGTCTATGATGCAGTATGAGATGCGATTTTTGGAGTTGGCCCGTCATGCAATCTGGTTGGTTCCCACAGACAGGGAGAGGATCAGGAGGTTTATAGATGGCCTCACTTTTCAGCTGCGATTGCTTATGACTAGAGAGAGTGTGTTTCTGGTGCTACTTTTGATGAGGTTGTCGACATTGCACATCAGATTAAGATGGTTCGCAATCAGGAGAGAGTTGAGAGGGAGGCCAAGAGGCCTCATACATAGGGTGGATTTAGCGGTGTTCCTTCTGGGGGCAGTTTCACCATGGTAGGGGTCATCCTTTCAGACATGCTCAGACGGCTCGCCCAGTCCACCGTGGTGCATCATCTGGCCATGGTTTACACAGTTATCAGAAGGGCCATTCATCTCTCAGTTCCCTCCCAGCTCAGAGTTCATCCCGTGCTCCATCGTGTTAGGGCTCGTTTATGCTATGTCCTTCTACCAGTTATCCCGGTGCTCGGGGATCCCTTCAGTCCCCAGTACCAGCACCGAGGAGTTGCTATCAGTGTGGAGAGTTTGGCCACATCAGGAGGCATTGTCCCCGCCCTACGGGAGGTCCGGATTAGCAGAGGAGCCAGTCTACGACATCAGCACCAGTCTCTTCACCACCCGCTCAGCCAGCTCGAGATGGAGCCTAGTCAATTAGGGATCGCCCGAGAGGGGGAGGCAGATCAGGGGGTGGCCAGGCCCGTTTCTATGCCCTCCCTGCCAAACCATATGTCATTGCTTCGGATGCTATGATTACAAGTATTGTCTTAGTTTGCCATAGAGATACCTCCGTATTATTTGACCCTAGTTCCACTTATTCATATGTTTCCTCGTATTTATCTCATTTTATGGATATGCCCCATGAGTTTTAGTTTCATCTGTTCATGTATCTACTCCTGTGGGCGATACTATTATTGTGGACTACGTATATCGGTCATATGTGGTGACTACTGGGGTCTGGAGACCAGAGTGGATCTTTTGTTGCTCAGTATGGTTGATTTTTATGTTATACTGGGTATGGATTGGTTGTCTCCATGTCAGGCTGTTCTAGATTGTCATGCTAAGACTGTGACGTTGGCGATGTCGGGGTTGCCGAGGGTTGAGTGGATCGGTTGAGTAAAGTGATTTCATACTTGAAGGCTCAGCGGATGGTTGATAAGGGTTGTTTATCCTATTTGGCTTTTGTGAGGGATGTTAGT